>JAGVSQ010012164.1:0-11805 GCA_022683975.1 Rhyacophila evoluta | reverse complement strand
AAATAATACCATACACAAAATACATTAATCTACAATAAGACAAAAATATTCACTTAATAATCACCTGTTCAAAATACAATAACTTCAATAATTAGATTACTTTAGGATATTTAGGATTTTTGTATTTAAAAATTTCTATTATAAGATTTTCATTGAAATTAAAAAATAAACAAAATTAGTAAGGGGGTTTTGACGGAGTGCTAACGTCTCGGGAGTTTTTGTTGAGGGGTTAATTGTATTATTATTACCATTAAATTTATACTTATATTTTGTTGGTACGACGTAAAAAAGACCTTAAAATTTACAACGTATTTAGACACGCAAATTTGAGCTCCGGATTTTACGCGAATTAGAATGAACATAAAAATAATTTGTTTGTAATAGAGTTTAGTATAAATATTCGCTTGAAAAAATAAATAAGTTTGCATGTTTTATTGTAAAATTTACTACTAGAAAAATATATGGGTCATTAAATATCGTAATATGTAGATATGTAAGAATCAACAGTTAGTTAAGGAGATTTATTTGAATATTATCCAAATTAAAAAAAAAACAAATATTGTAAGTTAATAGCCATAACTGATTCATTTGTTCTTTATGCCTATTGTTACTCTTTTGATAGACAATTTATTATAATTTGGTCATAATTTGAATATCTATGAAGTAGATTTTGTTGTAGTTTTCAGTAAAAGCAATAAGAAAATATGTAACGTTTTACACAAATTTTAATTTAAAACTTCCATAAATCAACATAAATTATCAAACGATGGTAGATTTTTTATTGAAAGTATTTTTCCTCTCAATAACATCATGTTCAACCACTTTTTTATTCAGTTGTGCATTTTCAACAAAATTTATTGTTCCCAAACCCAAAGTTTGCAGTTTTTACAGAGCTAATTCTCATGGGACGTAAATGCCTAGAAGTTTTTTCTCCAAAAATGAATCAATTCCCTTAGAAAAATAAAAGTGTAAATGCATGCGCTTACTAAATTTTACAAATTCATATAAAAATATATACATCTACGATAACAAAATAATACGTAAATTTTAAAACTATTCACCTAGAATGAATAAGACATTATTAAAACATGACGTATTAAAATAACATACTCGCCATGTCTAAAATTTAACTTTCAATACGCTTTACAGAGTCTTTTATGATCGTAGTATCAATCTGAATGGGACAAATAGTTATGGTAAATTAATAATGTAAGTAATCATAATTGATCGATGTTCTATTATTTATAGTAAACGGAGCTTAATTCAAATTATTGTAAATTATAATAAATAAATATAGCTTAAATTAAATGAATAAATCATGTCAATCAATGTACTGTATTATACATGCACTATGAGGGATATATTTACAAAGTAAACTTATTTTATTATACCGAAATTAATAAGAAAATATTTTGATTATCTTGTGTATTGTGGTATTTTTTTATATAGAATAATCATATAGCATGTAAATCAGTAATAAAACAACCTTAAAAATATCTAATACTATTGTTTTACACAAAACAACTTAAAATAAAAGTAGAAGAAGTTTACGTTGGAAATATACGATATTGTATTTTATTTCAATGAGATTATTTTTTTTTCGATATAAAATTGTTGGTTTAAATTAAAAAATTAACGGTTATCATACGTAATATTTGAACAATAATCAATTGTGATTTGCTTAGATATTAAAAATAGAACATTAATTTAATGTTTGTCAGTCGTGTGTAAATATTATATGAATTAAATTAGCACCGGTTAGCGTAGTTGGTATCGTGCGAGCCTAGCAATCTGGAGAATGCGGGTTCGATTCCCCATCTGGTTGAATTTTAAAAATCTGAAAATGCAGGACTGGATACCCAGTGGGTTGAGCAATTGTCTGACAAACGATTCTCGTGAAAAAAAATCTGTCAAGACGTCCACATATTGCAGAGATCCATATGCTTCACTTTGGGAGCAAATATGGCGTAAAAAAATACTTTTAAATATCAAATAAAATATATGCTTACTTACTGTGGAACATTTTACATTATATCTTCACTTTTGATGAAACGCCAATTTAATATAATAAATAAGAACCAGTGTGATTGGTATTTACTTATTTTATAAGTAATTGTAATTGTAAATTTATAAGTTGTAATATACTATACCACCTATCAAAGTAAGTCTCGATTTAATATTTACCACTATAATTATAAAGATAATTACTTTCTGGAGCACCCTATATCTTGAAAACATCTGGATTTCAGCTGAGCTAAGTTAGGTTATGTTAATTTTGGTAAAGTTATTTTATTTCAAAGTTTTTACGGTTTTTATTTTCTTTAAAACATGATCTTTTTAAACAAATGTTATTGATAGGAGTTTAATGCCTGAAGGGTTGCCTTCCTGAATTAATTGTTTTATGAATATTCGAAAAAGGCAAAAGAATATATTTTACGAGAATTGTGTTATTTTTTTTTTATGATTTTAGACAACCAATTATTTTTCAAGTGTATTACATAATATCTTAATGGACGCATGAGTGATTTTAGTAAGCTAGAGACACAACAATTTCTTACTAAATTAACAAAGTGCTACACACTGGTGGTATATCATAAGAAAGACGACTTAAGTAATCAATTCCACACACGAAAACAACTTTTTCTCGCATTTATCTCGCTCATGACAGATGAAAAAGTATTTTCAATTAATTACTTTAATAATTTATTTGTTTGTGTATGTATTTTTCTCACCGAAAGACTATTCCATTAACCCATTGCCTTGGAATTCCCCGCCAGTTTTTGTACGCTTTTGACTAGTCGTCCGTGAAATGGCGATCAGCCGACCGTGATGGGAAGCGAAGAGCGAGATGGCGATGTTGGTGTTGCTAAATGTTACCAAACAGGGATTTTCAAACGATAATCGGATTGATAATATGCCATAGACAGTGGACATTATTTCATATATGCTTACTCTAGTAGAAAAAATTCAATATAAAAATTTGAGGTTGGAAATGATTCGAGTGTATAAAATTTATATCGACATTTTATGATATTAACAGACTATCGCATTGTAAATTACGGATTCAATAATGATACTATAAATGACTATGTCGTATTGCGTGCTATGTATTGTAATTATTTGTCTGATACATACTTTTTTTTTACATCATTGCTCGTTACCAAAGTGTAGCATATGGATCTACAGAGAGTAAATATATCCACTCTGAAAGTGGAGTATATGGATCTCCGCAATGTGAAAGCGTCTTAAGAGATATATTTTTACGAAAATCGTTTATCAGACAATTGTTCAACTCAATGGGCATACATTCCTGCATTTTTATATTTTTAAAATCTGACAGATGGGGAATCGAACTCGCATTCCGTAGATTGCTAGACTCACACGCTACCAACTACCTTAACCAGAAAAACAACTAATTACTAATAATTATTATTAATATAGATTATTAATAATTTGTTGGATAATCATAAAGCCGTTTTTCATTGATTTTCTTTTTACTAAAATGACTACCAGAACTCGAAACTGCAAACAAATATTATCATTACCGAATTGTTTCCCGTCTGATTTTTTTACAGCATCGGAAAAAAAACTTAAAAATTCTGCTTTGATATACATGTAGACAGTTTTTCAAAATATATAAAGTTAACTTGCATATTAGACTACTTCAGTAGACAAACTGTTGCATACCATGGTAATTTTGCCGCCAACTCAGCTTTGTATTGCTAAATAGCCAACATATTTTTGAGTGCTAATCATATATGGCGAAAATCTCTTAAATATGTACAAAACGGAAAAAATAGTAAATTGGAGCTTTTATCTTTTAGACCCATCGGTGGTCACAGACGCAGGACCTAATTGCTATAATGCTATAAGGTTCGATTTCATTCGTTGTAAAAAAATTGATGTCATATGGCGAGCGTGATGATTCCTTCACGTAATTTCTTGGCCAAATAAAATTCATCACACATTCAAAAAAACATCTTGTGTGACATCGATTCTCCATCTGTTGGATTTTAAGGATCTAAAAATGCAGGACCGGACCAATTGTCTGACATGACGTCTTCACATTGTAGTAGATATCTTCACACTGTATAGATCCATATGCTCCGCTTTAGGAACAAACATAGTATAAAAATAATATTACTACAAACAGTGTTTTTTTTTTAAAATTACAATGGCTTCATAGCTTTAGAAATAGCTTTCAACCAAAACATAAACAACCTGAAATATTGTGACGTAATTCATTTAATTGCGAATGATATCAAAATACTTATTTTGGAGTGCAAATATTTATTATATCAATAGAAAGTATATGTTGAAAAATTTCATAGTAAAAATTGTGAATTTGCTATTACAAAAACCACAAAAAACACTAAGCATAAATAACACAAATATAATTTTTTTCTTCTAAATTATCTGCCACATAGAGTTTTTGAGGTCACTTTTGTTTACGACTTCATCTCGATAACAGGGGTTTATTTAAGTCTATAGCTTAGACCCAAAACTCGAACAACTGGGCAGGCCATTTCTAGAGTACGGTGCGGATACAGGTAAGACATAAAGTTTTCACCGTAAGCCCAGGGGGAAACACACCATTGAAAAAAACCTAGAACACACTGAGAAGACAGCAAAGGAAAGAATAATATAGAAGGACTGAAAAGGTCCAATCTGACTCTAAAGAATCAGTGGGTTAAATTGATGAACAAAATCAAAAGATTAGTCATATCAATGAGTAAATCAACAATAATCCTCGTTACATTTTTAATAAATCATTGTCAATAGTGATTTATTAGTTGCATATATAATAATCAAATGATTTTAAAGGTTCTGGATATTGAAAGGTTGTTCATAGTCAAATTAAGTTTGAAATTTTTACTATGGTGAGGCTAGTTAGAGGTAATTTAGAAGGGAAAAATAGGGTATTTCGATATTTAGATAGCTACTAATATTATATATGAGTCGCCGAGTTCTAAAAACGAGTAAAGAGGCTTAACCAGCAAGTCTTCATAACGTTTTTGCAACTTGGCGACTCATATTTGAAGTGATATTTTTTCTTCTTCAAAATGCTTCATAAGCATATGAATACTACACAGCGCTTTTACAAATTAGTAGATAAAACAAGTTATGACAATATTTCGAAGCTCTACTGAATACGTTCTGTAGTTGATATTTTGGACGCTGAAATTCAGTCAACTTCAAGAACAAGTAGGACTTTAAAGACTCTTTTAAAGTATCTGTTATATATCTGAGTTAGTTCTAGTATTGCAGTTTCACGTTATTAATATAAGTAGCTCCATAATAAAAGAGTTTAATTGGTATCTTGTAATTTTGCCACTATCAAACTTAATCCTTATTCTATAAACTTAATTGTATGATATTATTTCCTCAAACCAAATCACCTATGACTGTTTGTCGAAGTTATATAATACATATTAAATTGGTTCAATTTTTATTGATTTCGCTTGTCAAAATAAGCTTTCGAAAATCAACGGAATATATCAATACATTTGAAGGTATTTTATGAAAAAACCTAAAAACTTTTAACATATATTTCAAACAGTTGATAATACTTTACTTAGTGTATATATATATACAAAGCTAAATGAATTCATTAAAAATTGTCCTCATTTAAAAAAAAACCTACAGGATTATTGCAAAGTATGTCCAAATTTATTAAAGAGAAAAAGATACCACCAAATCATTCAAGAACCATTAAAAGGTTGAATTAACCCTTAAAAACATCAATCACCTCCATAATTATACAAGTTGTCCTATACCAAAGAGAGTTGTAGCAATCAACTAAATTATTTCTAGAAGTATGCGCATATATTTCGATGCTTAATACACCCTGCATGCAGGGGTAGAGAAGTGTGATCACGTAGATTAAATCTAGAACCAATCGTGAACCAGGCTGTGTACTGTGGATGCTTTGAAAGCACTGAAAAAAAGAAGTCGGTTCCAGCAACTAGATATTCTTAATGAAAAGTGTTAATCTCGGATGATATCTTGGCTTTCGGATACTTGATTGATTTAATTCGCTCACGAGCTTTTTCAAAAAAAACAAAAAAAATTCAAACACATTTAAATAATTATATATTATATATTATACGATTTGCAAACATTTTTCATAGATTAGAAATGAAATACGAATAGTCTCATATAGTATTCCGTTTTTATTTCATAATTTATAAAAATAATATTAATTTCCACTGTTCCACTGTTCCCAAGAGATCGGCAAAGGTTCCTTGCATCCAGGGAATACGAATTCAATATTCCTACATTTTCTGGATTAGTTTGGACTGGATTTGCAACGTGTTGAGCAATAACTAGTTACAGTAGAACAATCTGTAAGTAATATTTATCACATTATAGAAATCCATATAACACTTTTTTGTAGATTTCCACGCCGTGCAAATCAATATACCCGACATTCGAAGTGAAGTGGCGTAAAAAAAATTTTGTTTTACTCCAGAAAAACTTTGTATATATGTATACTGTGCTTATATTAAAGCAACTTTGATATAAAATGTATTACATTTTTAACATCAATCTACACGTAATATTATTTTCTTTGAACTGAAGATATTGAATTTAATAATACGCGGAGTCATTAAAAATACAAACTTTTTTTTTTTAATTTTATTTTAACTTATCGCATTATAAGCAAAAAAAAAACCAATAAATAAATTCAGTACCAAGAAAATATAGCCATCTCTTATATTGAAAAAGTTCGAAATGTTTATTTTTTGTAAAATTATTTATTTCCTTGTAAAAACATAACGATTTTTTAAGATTTATATTTCTCAGTATTTTATTTTTCGATAAATAAAAATTCCACGAATTTGTAAATTTTGGATCACACATCATTCTGTTATACAGCATCAAACAAGACATTGTGATAACAATAATACCGGCAAAAATGTGTTATTATGGTATAAATATATAAAATACATAATTAAAGCTTTTAACAAAATAAACTTATAAATAAAGCTTTTTCTAAGCTCATATTAATTGCAGAATCTGTTATATGAAATGGAATTTGAATATTTTTGTAAGAATTTTAGGCAGAATGTTTGGTCGTATATGATGGTTAGAGACAAGCAACATACTTTTCGTACTGTTTTACGATAGATTTGAAAAGGTATCTTAATGATATATATACTATATGTGGCTCTTTTTCAATATGCCCAACGTATAGGATGGAAGACTAAAAGTGAGACCTTATAGTGGTAGATGACAGTGCCTCTGAAACTAATGCAGTAGAAAATAATTAAGACGAAAATCAAATAAGAAGGGAGACGTCAAATTGTACTACAGATGATAATTATAAAAATTAAAACTAGTAATCTAGCTTAACTTGGGTGAGATTCAAATTAATCATATCTACATATGTATTCACATACATTTTTAATTGTATTCATTAAAGTGCGCTCTCCCCGGTTAGCGTAGATGGTAGCGTGCGTGGCTAGCGATCCGGGGAATCTGTGTTGGATTTTTAAAAATCTGAAAATGCAAGACTGGATGCCCATTGGGTTGAGCAATTGTCTGACAAACAATTCTTGTGAAAAAATAATCTGTCAAGACGTCTTCACATTGCGAAGGTCCATATACTCCATCCTCGGAGTGGATATCTTCACACCGTCTAGATCCATATGCTCCAGTTTGGGAGCGAACATGGTATAAAAAAAAAAAAAGTGCGCTCTATACATCTCGCTCATATTAATATCGTGCATAAGCCATGTCCCACTCGCACGTCGTATGAATTTCTTTTTGTAGTGAGTCAGTCAATTAAAGAGAAATTGATACGCTATAAAATAATTTCATAATAGAGTTACACTGTGTATACATATAAAGCGAGTCTATTTCTAAAAACATATTCATATTAAGTGAAAAAAATAGCATTAGTATATTCTTAATAATATGATATACACGTGTGAATATATACTTATTATACAATTAAGAACACGTGTTACAAAGTTTTGAACTGGGTACTTTTAAAAACTACAAATTATGTTTGATACAATCTGTTAACAAAATTTATGACTATGGTTTCCAAAACGTGACACACTCTTGTGATAAACTTTCCAAGATTTATCAAAAAAAGAACGTATCCACAAATCAAGTGCTCTGACAAACTTTATTAAACGGTTGTGAGTAATAGTAAAAGATTCTGAAAAAAAAATTTACACGAGAGAATTTTTGATTCAGCCTAGTTTGTAAGTTTGTTTAAAGTTTTAACAAGTTTGATAGATACGTTTTCCTATAATTAGAGTTTTCAACTGTAATTTGTTAGCGTAATATAATACATTATGCTTGGGACGATATTTTTTTTAGGTTACATCAAATTAGGTATCGAAATGATTTAACATTTAATAACCGTGAGAACTTAAAATTTTTATTCATGATATATATTTTCAAATACCATTAAATATTTAAAGAAAATACAAAATAAAATAATGAAAATTAACACATGATTGTCTGTATTCTGTTAAAATGCGATGAATTGGTTTTTGTAACACTGCTGAGTCATCATTGGAAAAAGAACTCTCAAATGTTACACGTATTGTCTAGACAGAAAAATCTTCAGCATATGAGTTCTCTTATCTTTTCTTCATTATGTAGAATCGTAAGATATTTGGTGTCTTTTGTATGTGATCGCTAAAAGCTTAACATCCTGAGAGTTAAATTACAAAACTGGTTTTGTATATCTATTTATGTCTTAGTATGTTTTTTTCTACTTATGATATTACACTAAAGCTTTTAAAAGGGTAATTAGTTTTTTTTGCCTATTACAGTTTTTAAATAGTTTTTCAAGTTTCATTACAAAAGCTCGCCTCGAAATTCTAGGTTCAGAAATAATATTTTCACAGCAGCTGGACCTAAACGCAAATTTGTGTATGTAAATTTATTTCAACACAACCATTAGTCAACTACTTCTATTTTAATTTATTATGAATAACTAAATATCTTAGCAAAATACGCAATCAAACAAAATTAAAGATATAAAGATATTAATACTTATTGCTAAATTGGATAGTATCTTATAATTTATACAATCAATGACATTTTGAGTTTTTTCATGTGTGTATAGCTTATAATTAAATAAATTAGTAACTATTTTTAATCATTCCAAGAAACAAAATGTATCGCACCATGAAACCTTTCAGCTTTCCTTTCGTAAATGTATTTTGAATAGTTTGATAGTTGTCTATTTATATTATGTTTTAATAAAGTAATATCTTTTGTTTTCAATTTATTTAAGGCATTTCGCATAGTAGGAGATAATATAGAAAACTTAGAAATATTCAATATTCATAAAAAAAAATACTTTCTACGACAATAAGTATGAAGACCCAACGATAAATATTTACTTACTTACCTACTCCCACGTAAATCTGAGTGGTTAGAAATAAGTATTATGGTTATAGAATTCGTGGAGGAAAAGGTTCTATTTTTCATACTCATTGCTTTAAATAAAGTAACCCTCCAAATATTTTCAGGAATTTTACATATTTATCCCATAAAAATCTTTCTTTATATTGTCAGATTTGGTATATGATATTTGTGTAAAAAAAATGATATAGTAGATACGTATGTTGGAAATATATTGTCGACTATTCTGTTTACCCGATAAGGAATTTTTATTTTCCTCATTTTCGAAAAATTCCAAATGAATGTAGAAACATCGAATGTTCTTTAAACGCTTACATATATTTGGTAACATATATTATAGTTATAGAGACTTCAGGCAATACATAATTTATTTTATAAATAAATCCGTGGCTTTTTATTATTATACTAAATAAATTATATATTTTCTGTGAATTTGATGTTTGAAAATTACCTGTAATTTTTTTGTAATTCCTCGTACTGAAATAAATAAGTCAACATTTATTTCGAAATTAATAAATATTAAAAAGAACATTCATTTTTCAATGCATTATTTTTTGATTTTTTTTTATGAGCTTACCAGGCATACAAAAAGTTATACCCTAATATACTTAATTTTAATAATATACACGTCAAAGTTTAATTTTAAATATATTTCTTCAACTTTAAAAATATATATGTAGCAAAAACGGAAACATAGTTCATAAAAATAAATAAATACTACTAAATTATGTACAGCAAATGTAACAGTTTAAGGTATTTTTGCGCTGATTGCATTGCTGCAGTGAATATTTATATAATATGTTTACTGTAAATATTATTTTAATTACTTAAAATTGTGGTAATACTATATCGAACGTTATTACATTAAGTACTTTTAAATGCATACTCCATGGATCTGAAAATTGGGGGCTTGATTCCCACAGCTACTGAGGTTTTTAAAAAACTCAATAGAGTCTAAAAAGAACTAAATTGGATTGAGTTATAATTGACTGACGAAGAATAAAATATCATATTATATTTATGAATCATATTTTTGATAAGGTCTTGCAAAAATCTATATTTTCCACGAAGCAAACATGGTTAAACATCTTATTTTCACCATAAATAAGACTAAAGGTTTATATTAACATAAAATATATCATTTTATATTTTTTTCTTTTACCATTACTAAATTCAATTTGTTGTTAAAAACTATTCTTTTAGTGACATCTCTCAATATATATAAAAAATAAATAAAATTGAGCTAATTTTCAGATTTAGTATCAAAAATATTATAATATAAATAAAGATAAGAACCAAGTATTAACCATGTATATCAGGGATTTCCAAAGTATGTGCCGTGGCGTCGTTACAAGAGTACCACAAAATTTTGTGCGCGAGCTTAAAAAAAGAAAAACTTTAATAATCTGGAAAGAAATAAAAATTTTAGTAGCGCGATCTTAATTCAAAAGCAGTGACTCGAAAAAGCTTGGAAATCACTGATTTATTCTAAAAAATGTTTTTAAAATCGTTCACCAAAATTTTTGAGTCCTATAGCATATTAAAATAAAGCAATAAAATCCATTGAAATTTGACCAAATCTAGAAAAAAAAAAATATTTCTCGTTAATAATAGCATCAATATACTGAAATAGAAAATATACGTGTGGGTCTGCTTATCATAATAACTCCTGTTATGTTAACTCCCATATATGTATATAAACTTGAAATAAAATAAATATATATATTAAATGCGGCTACAGATACGTTATGATATATGCCCCACCTTATGACATGACAACAAACCATTAGTAAACTAATTTACAAACATGTTACGCAAGCTACGTATAATATTATATATTTATATATGACACTAAAAAAAAATATGATATATTTACTGAAAATATATAGGCAAAGTATCTATAAACCATGCATTTTGTTGTAGATAATGCTCCTTATTGCAGGATAAACTGAAAAGATATGAGGAATAAACATGGAAAGTATTTTAGATAAGGAAAACTCGGAAATATAGTGATGTGTAGCGGAATGCTTTTAGTTTCCGTTCCTGAATTTTCATCTTAACTCTCAATAATGCAAAGCATACATAATATAATAATATTTTATTACCACAATTGTGAAAGTTTTTTTTTTTCATATAGCCTTTTTTATTTTAGAAATATTTATACATATAAAATTATATATTTTTAAATTACACTCATATTCATTTTTTGCCATATCTACTCCATAAATAGAACATGTGGTTTTCTACTACGTCAATTCTTATTTCAATTTTTTTTATAATAATTGATAGTCAACTGAGTGCTTATTTTTTTTTTTGCACATGCTGTAATATTACAAATTATAATAATTAAAATTTTCGACTGATGGTGCTTGATGGAAATTGATTTTAAATTCTCAATTATTTAAGACTGGT
>JAGVSQ010012163.1:0-11806 GCA_022683975.1 Rhyacophila evoluta | reverse complement strand
ACATACTATATAGTTTTCCAGCTCCAAGTATTTCGAAATTGATACTGAGACTTTGCATTAAAGCCAATTGCTGAACTCAATAAGCATCCAGTCCTGCATTTTTGCAGTGCGAAAATATCAGTAGATGTAGGAATCGAGGCCGTAATCTCCGACTCCGAAGAGGGCGCACTGAACTCAAGCGACGGAGATAATTATCGATAAATTATGATTAATTATTATTAAATAAATTTCTACTCCTAAAAACTTAGCCTGTGGATGGTTAGCAATAATATTTTTGTTTCGTAAAATTGAATAATATAAACGTGTCTTCACAGGCGAATAAAACTTTTGGCCATTATGAAAATTTAAGATAATTGGAAATCAAAATTGTTTCTTTTAATATTTGATTGAATTGTTTGATTAAAGTTAGAGAAACGGGCGTTTTATTGACACGGGCCGATGGAAACAAATAGGTAATAAATATAGTATGTTTATACGCATGTACACATGTTCTTGAATTTGAATGACGATTTAAAGTCAACCCTTCCTGACATTACTGCCTTTAAAACATCTAAAAATTCGTAAGCCTAGGAATTGTTAGGTTCAATTTTAAATTCAGAATTGAAGTATAAAACAAGTGTATGTGTCTTGTTTAACCCTTTGATTACTAAACGACGATATATCGACGTCCATGGTATCATTGAGAAATGAAAACAACAACCATTTTGCATATTTGTGTCGGACTTTTTGAAAAAATATTAAACACGGAGAAAATGTAAGGAAGCATTATCTATAGTGTTATTGTTTCTATAAATTATTAATAAACGGTTTTTGTGGTAATTTTCTTGCTAGGGTTATAAGATTTTCAAAAAAATCATAGCAGCCAAAGGGTTAAAAGAATACTAAAGACATATATTTTATAAGGCTCTATGAATATTTTAATATTTTTTAATAATATTTTAATTATTGAAGACGGGTATAACAACATAAAAAGTCATCGATATTATTTTTGGAGTTATATAATTGGTACTGTAAGGCCGACGTTATTATAGCAGAGCGACGGCAGCAGAGATGCAAATTTTGCTATTAATAGGTGAGTGACCGCGACAACTCGTGGTCGTTACAACAACTTGCTTACTTGCTCACTTATTTTATTGTATAGCTATTTTGCATCTCTGTTGCCGTCACATCTACCGTGGCACCAGGCTAACTGTTATTACTAGATATTAAATATGCCCACGATCCGCCCGCCCCATCCTTACACCTTGTCGTTATCAGGTGTATTCAAAAGCTCTCCGAAGTGGTTTATTTTATTCGACGGGAATGTCCCGGCAGCAAATGAAATTTGTACAATACTTAGGTTGCGACGTACTCAAAGTGTAGAATTATTGGCTATTGGAAATCGAAATTCTGAAAATATGGCTCTGCACGTATGGAAACAATTGATTTTTGGATGTAAAATATTTGCAAACAAGTGGGCGTGTATTGTTCGGGTGGGCAGCGATGCAAATTTTGTTTGTGGATACGCTCACAATTAAAATAATTACGATATTGCATACGCGGTGCAATTAAAAGTCGATTTCGACCAGGAAAATAGCCGACCTTGTACAGTACCTGTAATGATACTTTAAGTACTATGAACCACGAAATGTATAGACTCTTATGGCCGGAGACGAAAAAAAATATACATCGCAATGATTCGATTTCGATCATGACTTATATAAAAAATTGTAACAATATTATTTTATACACCAAGGTAATCAATAATGGAGCGTAAAGATTGATGTAACTATGATACGAAACATTTTAAGTACATTACATCAGTGGTACGTTAGCGATGCCTCGCGAACTATTTTTGGCAAGCGAGCTTTTTTTTGTTTCAAAATTTAAGCCTTTAATTACATTCGATAAAAAACACACATTTATTCGAATATAAGATTCTTATTCATTTTGTGTAACATTTCAAATGGCCGCTCGTTGTCAGCATTTCCCGCTGATACTATATATGCACAATATCAGTATTTAACATCCAAAGGGTTAAAAATTAAAATCATTGAACGAATTTGCATAATTTTAATAGAATTCTATAATATTGTAAAACAATCAAATAATTATATTACATTATTATTTTCCAAATTAGTTTAGTATATATGTATTTCGTCGAATATATATATTATTGTATGTATTATATACATTTTTTATACCATGCTCGCTCACAAAGTGGAGCATATGAATCTACGCAGTGTGAAGATATCCACTCCGAACGTGGTGTATATAAATCTCCACTATGTGAAGACGTCTTGACAGATTATTTTTCACGAAAATTGTTTGTCAGAAAATTGCTCAACCCAATGGGCATCCAGTATTGCATTTTTTTTAATCCGACAGATCAGGAATTCAACCCGGATTGCTAGGCGCGCACGCTAAATGGAGAAATTATATCATAGTATATCCGATAAAATAAATTGTAATACTTATAAAACTTAATTAATATAAATGTTTTATTTTATCTATATTCCAGTGTGATATTTTTTTAGTGGTCCACGAAAAAGTATAAAATGGTCTCGGGGGGAGGAAGTTTCAGAAGCGCTGGCTCACATCAAATCTTGTATGATATTATATGCAGACCTTAGTATGAATTTGAATAAAATCAGAACTAATTTATAAGCTCACACTTTATTATTATAATACAATAATGATAGGATGGACTGAAATCAATCTACGCCAAGTCCATATAGTTGCCATGAACATTGTCTAATAATATCCAATAATTTGAACACCAATCAAAATTCTATTGATTGTTCGTATTGTTAAAAAGAATTATTATTATTTATGGAATAATGGGTAAAACATTAAACAGGGCCTTCAGACTATCGATGTTGTTATATTTTTTAAATGAATTCAATCAATCATAAAAAAATGCAGTTAGGTGTAAAGCCTTCAAACACAATTAATTTGTCTAATAATAATGGCGGCACAACTGCATACTTCGTTATATAAATAATTCTTATTTTAAAATAATTTATTTACAAAAACCTTTAGATTTTTATTTATTTACGCGTAGAATCCCATTTTAAAACAGTTGAATAACTTAATTATGAACACAGATAATAATTATTAATTTATCTTATTAAACAAAAGAATTTCGCGTATATTTATAGTCGAAGCAATACTGAAGTTTCATAACTTATTTTAAACTAATTTGAATGTTATTAATGTTACAGTTTGTTACTTTATGGTAAATACTACAATATTGTTAGACATAAGATCGATTTATGAAAGTTTAAATATAAAGAATTTGATAAATGTTGTCCATTTAGTTGCCGCAAGTTGTCTAAATGCATTACGGAATGAGGTATGAAATAATTATGGTTTTTGAACTGTATTTATTGGCGTGCAGGTGTATGTGCTGAATTACGAATGTCAATAGAGATATATATAAGATTTTTCCAGCCAAAATCCTGACTAGTCACGGCCAACTTCAAGACCCCTTGTGAATCCATAAAAATGATTTCTAATTACGGCTCAGTCTGTTATAACAATCAATGATATTCAATAATACGGTATATATAATATATACTCTGATTAAATCTTAAACCTAGATTAATTCCATTGCGCTTATCGTGATAAAACAAAATGATAATAAAATAGTTTCAAAATATTTTAAAGTTTACAGAAAATTACTTTGTTCACAGTGCTTCACTGTCATAGAAATTCCCGCCTCTTCAAATCTAATTTTATTTCCATAGTCAAATTTTTTTGCTATATAAATCAAATTATCGCTACGGATTATCTCATAGATCGTAACACTCGTAACAATAAAAACCATTGAAAATGTTCTTATTTATTTAATATGCACGCCCTATGCGTGGAACAATTGAAAAAAAATGGCGATCGCCTGCAGAGCGGCCAATGTCGGCCACAAAAAAATCATTCAGCGGGGCGTGATATTCACGGAAGACCTGCCATGGCCTTGTCTACATATCCAATAATTGAACATTGTACTTGCGTAACAGAGGCTCCCAATGATTAAAAAAAAAAATGCCCAAATGAGTGCACCATGATAGTACAAAAATATAACTAATAAAACCCGGGAATATGAAGGGGTTTTCATGACAACTTTATAAAGATTAAAGACGGTGGATCATATTTAATTAGTTCCGTAGATGTGTCATTTGTAATAATAATTTCAGAAAATTGTGTGGCAGGATCGACCTGTCGACACAGTTGGTTAACCTGTATAATGCCAAACTGGATAGAAGAACTCGATCAAGTGACAGTTTAAACAATTTCGCTTATCAATGAATTAGCTCTTGCCAGTGCTGGTCCAAACGTATGCTAAATAACATCAAATCGGATGTTTCTTATTCACTGCAATTGGGTTTAAGTTCTTGATATTCATAGTAGCAGTTGTATCAATGCGGCTGTGAAAAATATTTGGAATAATTGCAATATAATTTAAGCAAAGGTACATATAATGATGATAGGTCATGACCATGCATAAATAATAAATTGGGCACCAAATGAAAATGGATGCACAACCTGTTTGTTATAAGTTTGTGTCGGTCTTTGGATAAATCCTTGATCCTTAATGGTGCACGTAACGATTTGATAACATATGATTAATTGAAAAGAACAAAACAAATACTCGCGAATAACATGGTTCAAACGAAGTCAATGTGCGGTCCATCTGGCCAGGATTCATTTTACAGCAAGTGATCTATTTCTGGTCCGTCATTTATAATAGGGTGAGACATTTATGTTGGCTTCAGGCGTTTTCAACATTAACTCGGAGTTTATTTACTGTCCAGTCTTGTGATCACAGTAAAGGCACATAACGCGTTAGTAACAATCAGTAATGGTATCGACTGTAGAAAGAAAAAAGGGCGTAACTCACACAGAACAGATTCTACAGGAGGTACAAAAACGTTTATTTAATCATTTTAGGTCAAAATCAAAATATTAAATATGTAGACACAAGCTTGAAGTGTATGAAGACTAACACTGGTATTTTATTTACTCAATCTGATATTAACTGAATAGGCTATTTAAGAAAAACGTTAAAATTGATGTGGCAGAAGTCCTTTTTCATGGACACAAATTTCACAGGTCATTTCTTTCTTCAAACTAAATTTACATACTAATTCGGCGTTTACAGCTTAAATTCTTTTGATACCACGTGTATTAGGTTGTATATATTGTGATTGCCAAAAAAAGCTACTTGGAAGAAACTTTAGGTTGCGTCCTTTTTTCTTTCTATACGGGATATGCATATATCGTCATATTACTGGCAAAAGACGTTAAAGTGAAAAAGTGAGTTTTGAGATAATCGAGTTGTAATGTTTGAGTCTCTCTGTTAAATACATTTTACGACAATTCCTTAAAACATAATGTATTGTAATACGACGATATGATCCAAACTTTTTGAAACGTTATTAACAAAAGAAAAAAAATGTATTGAGTACTCGCTTATAAGATCAATGTTTGCGTACATGGATACTTCTTCTCACGCATGTTTTTTTTTTACATTTAACATTACTATTATAATTAACAAAACCATCAAAATAAGGCACAATTAATCACTAGACAATTAATGTCCATCCATATACACAGTCCAATAATTGAACATTGTGTTTGCGAAACAGATGTTCTAATAATTAATCATTTTTGATATTTGGAATGTGTGAAAAGAATCATCAAGAGATCATGGGTCAATTATTTTAAAATGTTATTTTTTACCTGCCGTATTGAATGACGCTTTAAAAGTTGTGTGTTAACAAAACTACGCAATGAAATGTGAAAAATTATGAGTGATGGCTGAGAAAAAAACAAATACGGAAATGTTAGAAGCAACACAGATTTGAGGTTTTATTACGTAAAATTTGTTATGAGATATTAAAAAAATATCATTAGTAGAATTCTACTATATCTTCCTACGACAATTATCAACGTTTTGTATATAACCTCAAACGGTTTAATCTAAAACAACAAAATTTTAAAACTTCTGAAAAAAAAACTGGGAACTTTAAATATTCTTTTCTGTATAACAGCTTGGCTCCTGCAGCATTTTATTTGATTAAATAACACAATACCACAGTACGTAAAATGATATTCAAAAACAATTTATACAATATGCTCCATTTATCGTTCAACTATGTCGGAAGATGCACTCTACATGCAAAGTGACTCAAGTG
Source organism: Rhyacophila evoluta (assembly GCA_022683975.1). Taxonomy (NCBI): domain Eukaryota; kingdom Metazoa; phylum Arthropoda; class Insecta; order Trichoptera; family Rhyacophilidae; genus Rhyacophila; species Rhyacophila evoluta. Next base: position 5,633 of record JAGVSQ010012163.1, on the reverse strand, counting down.
GAACTACAATATATTAAAATTACTTAAGACAACGAAGTCCACTTGAGAAGTGACTTTGTAAAAATGCTTTTAAACCTACTACTTATTATATCAGTTCACATTGTTGGCAATGTGGTAGTTCACTTTCGGATACTATCAAATTTAAAACGTTTGCATTTTATTAAACTTTCAATTATGTAGTATATGAACTTATATTGTATGGAAAATATGGACTTACTCAAAAGAAAGCTGATTTTTGGATCTTCGACCATAAATTGATTCCATGATATCGTTGAAAAAATATCACAACGATAATAAATATTTATTTTTATTATCTTCGTATTAATATTATTATTTATTAGTTTCTGAATATTGTTTTATTCGGGTTAATTATATAGCTCACTTAATATTTGTATTTAAGATATTAAGTATTGCGAATGATGTGAACACAATCTTTCCTTTTGCACGTTGGGAAAAAATCCGAGTTATCAATAATAAAAATATATTTTTCTTCAAAATTGGTGCTAGAATATCTAAAATCTATTTTGATATTATTATCAAATAATACCAAGTCGAAATAGCCAGTGTCAGTCGTGGGACTTCTAAAACAGCGCATTACGTTTGATACACAATATTGTATGCCCGAATGACAGTTATGTAGGCACGGAAAATGATGACGAAGAATTTAGAATCAGAAAGTGAATTATATAGAAAAAAATGAGAACTAATAAAGTGGACTGAATACAGGAAGAAAGCAAGCACTTAAAGACAAAGCTATATAAAGAATGCATTCAATGGCTACGTCTAGGGATTAGTATTGCAATTCGGAAAACATTTAAATTTATTTAAATCGAATTAAATGCTCCCCAAACATTGTTTTTAATCGTTATCACAAGAAGTTTTCGTAACACGGCTGGATATATGAGATGATGGTTCAATAAATAAAGCACTAGCTAAACGTTTGAAGTTAACGATGATACATTCGTAATATTGATAGCCAAATACAAATGAACTTAATAACTTTAGAGAAACGAGGGAAAATCTTTTTAATTAAAATTTATTGAATTTGATATAATGTATAAAGTCTACCTTCAGTATATAGACCAGGCGAAATATACGTTGTGATCGAGTTGATGGAGGTTATATCGACAGGGAACATCTTCACGAGATGGGAACCAATATTTATTTTCAAACGATAAAATCCTAAAGATGTTTTATGTATATAGACAATAATATGGGAGTAAATATTTTTGTATTTATATAGACACATCATCTAAGAGCAATTTCTTTGAATCAGAATACAAAAGTACTGATGAAATTCGCTGGCGTACCTCGAAAAATTAATTCTTACCAAAATACAGAAACTAAATTTATTTTATATATTTGCATTATTTTTTGCGGCGTTAATTTGTGAACCAAATATCCATAAATATTTATGAATATTTTCTGTGGTAAACTACATTTTAATACACCTCCACTGTCCCAGGAAAACACATTGTATACGGTCTGTTGTGTATTTTGATGGTATGCAATTTGGTTGAGAGCTGAACGTACGTAATTGCCACGCAGTAGTCAACCGGGCATTGTTGTCGTAAAAAGCTAGAATCGAATTAATGATATAAATAAACGATCAATCAAAATTTTGCTTTACAGTTGGACACATAATTTAACGCAATCGAGGCGATTTTATTAGATCTACTGTACCTACCTACCGAATAGATATGATGAACTATATTCATCTATCGTCTATAATTAGGCTTCGAAAGCTTCAACTGTGAATTTTATCTGACGTAAAAATAAGACATTTACTATCCCTATAATTGAAAAAGCTTGAAAACAAATTCCACAGTTTTTTTGGAACTACTGCAGTTGACGAACTCCCTTCCATTATAAGAGTCTATTCAACGTCTTAACATCCACGTTTACGAACGTCTAGAAACTTTTTAAGTATGCATTTGACGGAGTGGACGTTTTCGATAACTTTTCAAAGACTTATTTCAATGTAAAAACTTAAATCGTAGAGGGCAGTCAATATTATGCATTGTTAAAAAAATTTAATCGCAAAAAATAAAAACAGCTGTCAGAAATGGAAGGAAGTTTTATGAAAAGTATTTTCAAATACAATACAAACCTTAAACATAACACTAAAAAAACCTACTCGATAGTTTTAAGATTTATTACGATTTTTTTATCAAGAATTGTTTATCATGCAAATTGACCCATTGGGAACCCATTATTGGATAGATAGCATTCTGTAAAAATCAAAAATAAGAATTTCTGGTCGATACAAGAACTGTTTATTTTTTTTAAATCTTGCCCTTATGGCTAGATTTAAATGTGTGGTGACAGAACAAAGCAGATAACGAAAGCAAATGGAAAACGATGACTGATGCCAGAGATTATGCGTAAGATTGATATGTAAAAAAAAGTTAATGTGTAATCATTTGCAACATTGGCATAAAAACAGCAGATCCGGTCCTCTGTAAACATTTCAGCAAGTTCTGAAGTATCAACTGATTGCCAGAGGTATTTTGAAGCATACGAGAATAATTACCTCTTGGGTTCAAAATTCTCGCCAGCCAAATTCTGGAGACGAAGCCGCGAGTTGATAAAAATGCGCATATAATTGCGATTTGATTGTATGCAATAATAACCATTATCGCCATCATTTCGACGGAGTGAACTGTAAGGAACAGTGTTTTTCAAATCATGACACATAAAATATAGTATCCAACCATGTGACATTCTTCGTACACACATTTGTCACAAATCTATTTTTTTATATTTACGAAGATTTATATTTATTATATTTTTATTCACCAACTCAACTTTTTTGTATCTAAATACATAAAATGTGTAGTCTATTTTTATCACAAAATTAAAGAATACATGTATATATTTGAAAGGAAAAGTATTAATGCGATCTATTTTACGGGACTTGAATAAAATTAAAAAATACCATCTATCAAATACGACAGAGATTCGTGTTTTTTAAGCGATGTAGAATATATGTCCTTGATTATTAAATGACATAATATATTAAAGTAAATAATAGCAAGTGTTATGTTTTGCATTAGAATTGACAATTATCAGGCTTTGCTCTTTCTTGTTTAGTATACGATAAGTCCTTTGAAACTATGAAGGAGAAACATAATGGAAACGCAACGAAAAACAGATATGACGATAACTTAATGAATGTGTTCTCCTAGAACGCCATTTGACGTTATGTCTAGTTTTCTAGCACTATAGACATCCGACGTGTACAAAGTAACACAAAATTTTCTTTAGTTACGTTATTGCAATAATTTAGAAATTTCAATTCAATATGTATTTAATTGAATTGAATTTAATGTAATTTTCATAGTTGCATTAGCTAGATTTAATTTTTTAAATCCGAGACAGAATATTCAATGTATTGAACGATGGGCTGACGACCAGTTTTTGCGAAAAATAATGAGTTGATATAAGTTTTCTTATTCAGAGAGGATAATGTTTTTTTTTTATTATTTCAGGTCAAATTTAACAGCCGTGATACTTGAGTATAATCTCAACAATTAAAAATAATTTCAAAATAACCAGTAAGAGGTACTGATAATTATATAAAAGTATAGAAGAAAGAATACAGTAGTAATTAAATACACATCAATCACCCAATAAAATGAAATAACACAAATCATTCTTTCGTCATTATAAGACGCTTTTTTCAACATCACTCTTTCATCTTTATAGTTAGCGTCGAAGTACCAATGAAGATTTCGATTAAAAGTCGAGAACGCATTTCAAATATAGATTGAAATGAAATCGTGTAAGCTACTTGATTGCATACAAGGCTATTGCACTGTATATATTACAAAAGACTGCAATAAAGACTAGTAGAATATACATTTAAATAGACTATCATTCTGAGATTAAGAAAAAAGAAGAGGAGTATAAACTTAAACGTAGCAGACAGGTTTGGCTCCATTAGAGACTTGAAGAAACCTGGAACTGTCACCAATTCTAATATAGCACTTGCCACTCTTATACAGAGATTGCATGATGCAACAACTTCAAGACGTTAAAATGAAAGAAAGATTTAGACTGTAGAAGGCCTTTTTAATATCTACAAAACTACAGGTCAGTGGACTCGTGGTGCAGGAAAAGCGGAAGGAACGATTTCTTAAGTATAGTCTAAATACTGATTAAATCTAAATCCTAATGATTTCCGAACTAGGCTATTAATTCTTCTTTTTCCATATCCAAAATATATGTGGAGTATAGGTCACCATGAGAGGGCCTTAAAAATCTCCGAATAGGTTTGTATCTACCCAGGAGTTCCTCAGGAAGTGAAACTATTTCAACTCCAGTATTCAACGCGATAATCTATCGATAAAAACAGTAATGGTGTACAATCTATTAGTAATTTATACTGAGTATTTTAATTATGTGTAAATTTTAATTAGTTTAAGAATTTATTTAGGCCAGTATAAAAACGTGGTCACAATATTCCGAATGTTTTATGTTACATAATATCAGTAGACTATTGTACAATAAATAGCTATTATATCAGTAGTAAACCAGCTGCGTAAGAATAAATAAAATGCATACGGAAGGAACAACAGAGAAAATCAAAACGTCAATGTCATTCTTGCAAGATCATCTGATTACCTCGCGATGAAAACTGTATTCGACCGACACGTGGCTATTATTTTACAAACGCCATTGTACTGCCCACTTTCATTCGAGTCTGTTACATAATCTGTTCTTATGGCTTAGATGGTCAATAAAAGAATATTTATGAATGTTTACAATGGAGATAAAACATACTAAACCAATGAATACAATAGAATTAACAGCAGGGTAACTTCTAAAGGTAATCTACTTTTCGAAATGTTTTCGAATGACTTAGTATTAACCAAATAAATTGAATTTAATACATTTCTTTCACATTGAGTAGTTTCTTCAATTTATTATACAACCAAAAACGTTAAATTAAATACAATCGAGATTATTTATATCTAGTAAATACGTTCCACAGAAAACTGCACATAAAAAATTCAAAAAACATCTAAATTTGGAGGGGTAATTAAATCCCATATTAAAGTAAAGATAGTAAATAAATATTTTTAATTATACCAGTTATAAAAAACTATTATCAAAAGTTGTCATTGTTGATATTGTATATTGAAAGCAAATAAACATCGCATTATTAAATGGTTTCAATTCAACGGGTTATTTTTCTGGGGTCCAAGATAACAAAACGTATATCGACTGTGGAAAGGAAAGAGGACGTAAGCTACAAAATTTTACAGGAGGCACAAAAACGATTATTTGGAGATTTTAAGCCAAAGTCAGAACATTACATAGAAACAACTTTGAAGTGCCTGAAGACTAAAGCTAGTATTTTATTTACCTAATATGATATTAATTTATGTCTGATTTAAGAAAAACCAATAAAATTGATTAGGTGGAAGCCCTTTTACCAGGTCGTAAATTTCATAAGCCATCTTTTTTGCAAACTTAAAAACTAAATTTAGACACTAATTCGGCATTTCAAGCTTACATTCTTTTGATGGAACGTGTATTAATTAAAACCACTTGCCGATCGCATATTTTTTTTAAAAATCTTCCAAAAAAAATCACATTTTTTTAATTTATTAATTTCTTTAAAAAAG
>JAGVSQ010012162.1:0-11806 GCA_022683975.1 Rhyacophila evoluta | reverse complement strand
AAATAACCTGTTATAAATACGTTTACTAATAAGTTATTGGATATAGCAATGGACTGTTGGAGAACATTAGCTGATCATTCAATAATGGAAGTTTCAATACCTGTGCTTGACTGATCTCCAGTTTTAAATAATTTAGAATTTAAAATCAATTTCTAATATTAATTATGTAAGTGAAGTCATTCAGTCGTCAGCTTAAAATTTTAAAATATTGTATTAAATTTTTTTTTCATTTTTAAATAGCCAAATATAATTTTGTTTAATTACGCCACGTATTTGTCAAAGAATTAACATAATGCGATAAAAAAATTTACAATGAAATTAATCTCGCAAGTTAATGTGAGTTTTTTTGTAAGTGTTTTTATTAATCAGGCTAAGGACGACATTCGCTGCATTGCGGTTACAGGATAAAATAAATTACCTGTGAACGACACATAGGTTGTGTAGCTACCGGTACGAAATCAGGCAAGCTCATTTCACATTGTGCCGTATGTATTTTTTTATAAGAATTAACATTATAACCGTTTGCTTTTGTGCCTACTGCTCAACTTGCCCGTAATATAAATGTGTGGGCTTCGTGATGGACGACGGTAAAAAAAAATACTTAAGAAAATAAACATTTTTCTCTATCAATCCGGTCAATTAAGAATTGTACATGCTTAATTAGACTTAATTAAATGCAAATAATAATGTGAATGAAAATAAAGAGTTTTATAAATTATAAGCTGCTTTAAGTGATTTACATGTTTTATATTTTTAAAAATTATAAAATTGTATTATTTGAAAAGGACCATTATGGATCATAAAAAATGTTAAAACAACATTATACTTTACAATCCAATATTGTAGATTGTGCCATTAATTATAAAATATTTTAACTAGTTATAATTATGACTAGTTTAAATACTTTGATAAAGCTCCATGTAATATGTTCATAATATGTTGATTTATTAAACATTTATTAAAATAAATATAACTATTTTTTAATGTTTAGACCTCTCTTGAAGAATTAAAATAATTAAAAATTTTGCTTAAACATTAAGAACTATATTAAAGTTTGTATATTTTATAATATATAAATGATTTACTATCAAATATAGTCGATTTTGTAACATATTTTTAATTCGAATACGTTTTAACCTCTTTAGTGCTTATGACGTATATATCCACGAGGCATAGTGCGTAACACAGTGCACATGAAGATATCCGCCGAAATGTTCTGCGCGAATAACTTTTTGGATATGTTTTGAGTGCCTACTGTAAATGTATTACTGCACAGTTTTGTAGTACTCAAGTAACCGTCACTGTGTTGCTGAATAGTCGCTCTATAGCGTGACCGTAAAGAGGTTAAATTATATGCTCAACTGATTTTAGAAATATTTTCTAAGATGGATTCACACTATTTTTTTATTATATAAATACATAGAATAGATAAAACTATTCTTCCAAAAACTATAAGCTGATTAAAAATTATTTTATATTCATTTCTTTTGACTTTTCGTAACTGTTGTTTTGTGGATAAAATACCCTAAGCGTTGGTTTTCTTGAAAAATAGTCAGACAAAGTTAAGGCTATTCTGGCATATCTGCCATGTAACCTAAGGTCAATATTTTAAGCTAAATATCAATGCGATGATGAAAGAAAAAGTAATATTTGATACCGCTTGAACTTAATACAATCTATGTAAGAAATAATATTTTTTTTATATTATAAGTTTAGTATAAATATGGTTCGTTTAGCAAAATCGACATTAGACTCAAAACCCTCTTCAATAATAGTATTCTTACACATTATTTGCGTATAAACCATTGAAGATGCCTAAAATAAAACTCATATTTCAAATAAAGTTATAATTTGAAACATAATAATTCTATGACCACTTTAAACAAGATAAAAATGGTTTTCTTTTTAATTTATTTTCTCAAAAATACTTATTTCTACCGTTTAAAAGCCACTATGCAAATATTCTTAATGCAGGTGTTAAAAAAATAGCACGCAGCTAATTTTAAAATTGGTGAGGCAATATTTTGAATTTTTAATAAATATTATGAATTCCAGAATGTACGGAGCAATTTTCACGGATTTTTTACCAGCCTTAAATAAATACTCCTAAAGCGATTTCAATTATGTGCTAAATTTTATGTCATTTTTATTAAGAAAACAATTTAAAAATTAATTGTTTTTTCGTATTATAATATATAACACCTGGAATCCACTTGAAAGTGTGTAATCAAATTATGTAATCAAAATGCAACATGCTTAATAAATTCGTTAAATATAATATATATAATGATATGTAATATTTTCTCAAACAACGAAATCAATAAATAGTAATAAAAATGAAAGACCACCAGTGTTTTTTTTACCGTAGGAAACGTTTTGGATCATTGTATATTTATTTATCATGCAACTTTTGCTGTTTCGAGTTATTTTATTGAGATTGATTTGATATTTCAATTTTACATGAAATATACAATATCTTTTACTTTCTGATAAAAAATAAACAGTATAGAGCAAGAGAAAACAAGTATTTCTTATAATTATAATGATCTCTTTTTACAAGAACGATAATTTTAGATAATTTTAATTAATATTATACCGTACAGTTGAGTTTATCATATTGAATTGGACAAGGCGTATAACTCATTTACAAAACAATTATTGCTGGACAGATCTAGTGGTTGACTGGCTTAAGACAATACGTTAACTAGAATACGTTTGGAAGGTAAATTTAGAAATTATTTTATTGGTGAAATAGTTAAGTTTTGCTTAAATCGTGGTATTAAAATTCATAACATTGAAAAGAGAGGAACTGCTTACTACAAACTTTTTTATCAAAGAACTTTGATAACGGCTAATTTTTATAGTAATACGCATTAAGTTTAATAACTTAATTAATTATTATTACATATAACTAAACTATGATAGTCGTTATGTAAGTGAGTATCTTTTGGTTCGTAATATTTAGTATGAAAAATACAATAAAAATAAAAATTAAGAGTGCTCCAACTATGGACAAATGATCATAACATAAATATGCATGTAAAAAAAGGTCTATATACGTTGAGTAGAGTACTAAAAACATGCCATATTTTAAATGTATGCCAGTCATAATGTTTAAAGTATGAAGCGGAATGTTTGCATAAGAGAAAAATACGAGATTTACAATTATATGAGGCCGGATATAATTTCTATTATGAATTTTATAGTAAACTTGCCCTTAGGTGTTAACGTCTGTTAGAATCTACTTTCGTTATTTTGTTTTTCTACAATATAAATTGAATTATTCAATTGTTAAATATTTTTTTTAAATAATAGTAATGCTAAATCCTTAAATAACCCATAAATGTATTTTAAAAAAATAAGGGAACAGAATAGATTAACCAAACTGATAGATGAATCAACCAAACGTATGCTGTTATTGGTTAATGGACATAGTATAAACAAGCACTAACCAAAATGATTTTTTACTAGACATAGAATACAACTACATCCAAAAAAATCATCTTACAAATGGATTTATTGAATTTTTTAGTTGAAATACTAGAGAAAAATATGCTCTTTCATCTGACATTGTTAATTTAAAATATCTAAAAATTGGTCGTAGAATAGTCTAATCCTCAACAAGGGATTTGTGTGAGTTTTTTGCTGAAGTTCTGTTATAGAAGTCCATTATTATTTTGTAAATAAATATATCTCACGTCTGTGTCACTAGAAAGTATCTAAATATTTTATTCGTAGCATCATAGAGATACTTGGATGAGTCCCTCTTAATTATACAGTATAACGCACTCTGTTTAAATTTGCAGATGTAGGGTTGATGTCGACTTTTATCAGAGGGTAGCGGCGTCCAACCTCCCTCTTGCTAGACCCTACCCGACCAACTAACAAACTTGCGGTTGAATTAATTGAAGGTAGCGACGCGGTACGGATAGTTGGCTCAACTACTACTATCTAACTGTTCTAACCCAACAATCCGCTGGCCTCGGCCGGATTAGAATATTGTCAGGCAATATGAAGAAAACATACATAACTCCTGACGGGTATCGACCGTTGTCCCTTCGAAAGCGGCGTAACTCGAAAAGTAAGACAATTACGACGTCGAAAACATCTGTGTAGTTACATAAAGCTTTAAAATTACATCGCATATTTGCCGACAAGTTGACTTCGCTCCAAAATAAGTAAAAAATAAAAACGGTATGTTACCATTTCTGTTTCAATACACAAAATTGAACGAAAGACATTGAAATTTATTAATATACTGAATTTACTGTAATATAATCACGTATTTTTTGTTTGTTCTTTATAATAAAATATGGGGTTGAGTCTCAGAAAAGAAATTTAAATACATATTTTGTTTGTGCTTTCAATGAAATACAAAATTAGCCAGAATGTTAAATATATTACATCTCAAAGAACTTATGAAGTGCTTTTTGTGTTTGTTCTGAATTACAAATCTCGGTTTTAAGCCATAAAGTTTATGCATACTATAATAGAAAGTGAAGAAAAAGTTTTTTTTTATACAATATCTATTGCAAAATAGGAAAAAATGGATACGAAACTTGTGTTTAACGATTGAAAAAAAATAGTTATTAGCCGATCTTCCAGTATATTCGGCATTCAGTCAATGAATGATTTTTTCAATATTCACCTAGTTGCTATGACTTCCACCGATGCAAGTATATTTAAATACATATGTGGGATTGATGAAGAGTTAATATTGGTCTGTATGTCACTGATAAGTATCTGAGAAATCGGGAATATCAGCTGTGTTTCATTCCTAAATGCAGGACTATCCTGCCAATAGTCATGCTGAAGCCGAGAACAATGGTGATTTTTTTCAAGATTCTCTTGGATATTGATATCTTTCACCTATGTAGAAGTGAATTTGGATGGATGCTATAATATACATTATTAGAATACTGTCTCTCTAAATCATTTAGTAGACACTCTCTCTCCTTCTGTATTAAAAAAATCTCTTTTTATTTTTTCTTATATTTTTACAGTTTGCCTTTGCTTTTTAATGTGTTAAAATAATATTGTTTTTATAATCATATACATATATAGTGCTGTAAATGTAGTCTAATTATAATTTGTAATGTTATAACATGTGGAAAATAAATGAATTCTCGTTTTGCCAATTATTGTCATCAGAGATAAAAAAATCCTATGCTTACTTTTTTTTGATAACTTACTAATTTATTTGCGAAATTCTGACAGTTGTTCTTGAAACAAAATAAAATAATCACTTGAATTCAATTAGTAAAATTAATATATATCGCTAATACAGCCCTGGTATTCAATAAAAAAGCATGCTGAGGTAACATACTTTACAAGTCCTACCCTGTGTCCCCTGGGATCTGGACCTCACCACATTACTGGTACAAAGCGATTAAAAACTACTAATTAATTAAATATGGCCACAAGCATGTGTCATATTTATGTGTTTTTTCTTTAATTATAGTTTTGAATAACGTGTACTCACGTCGTAAATAAGGTGTCTGTGAACCATAATGGCGCCAGACACACATGTATGTAAGTCATAACCATAAAATTTTAATTGAATAACTATGAAAAAAACCATAAAAAATAATAGAACATATTATTTACCAAAGAATATGTCTTATTTACTTGACCTATACCTTCATTTAAAAGTTATTTTCTATTAAATTACGGTATAAAAGTGAACCATGTTGTTTAAGTATATGTAGTATTTTCATATTTATATTGAAATATTTTTTCTACGATATTGAATTAAATATTATAAAACCAAAATATATACAAATAAACATAATATTATCACATATTTCTTTCGTTTCAACGATGGTTGAAATATTAAATCAGATTATTCATCTAAGAGTTAATCAGTTATGTTGATAGCCATTTCAGTAATTTCATGTTTTAAAAACACAATTATTATACACACCATATATGGGTTGTCATAGTCAAGAGAAGCTTTCTTCTTGTTTATTTAATAATTAAAAAAAAAGCGTTCAAGGCTATTACGGGTTTACTGGTTTTAATGTCTTAAATTCATTGTTATCTGTAAGTCGACGGTCATTTTGAGCATGTTACAACCTCGAATTTGAAAACTCACGAATAATACGAGTATAGAATTACCATAATATAAAACTTTTGATACATAATTTAAACGTAAAAACACTGTTTTTATGGCTCAATTTTTCCTCAAACTTTAATAAAAAAACGTTTAACTTTCTTACTAAATAGATGTCATGTGTATATTAGCATAAATCAATTATTGGCATTAAATATACACCAAAAAAGAATGTAAGAGTTTTTCAGTATTTTTTTCGTTGATTAAAATTGTATTGAAAGCTTTCATAGTAATATAAATACGTGAGGGTGAAAATCAAAATCAAAATTATGAAGAATTGTAAAAAAATAAGACAAATGGTGATTTGTTATCCTGGGGTAACCGTGTGCGTAGCTTTCGTAAAAAAGCCTAAGGGTGGGTGAGTTCTTCTTTATATTAATTTTCAGGCGAGAATTAATATCAATTCTGGCCAAACCAAGCCGCAGGGGGTGCCGCCGATTCACTCTGCGCTTGCCACAAAGAGAGATGAAATCGTATTCTCCCCACCAAAGCTTCCAAATCCAGTGAGCTTTTCCAAAAATTAAGCTTGTTCCGTACTCGGTGATTTGCAAAAAAAAACCTAATTAAACATCTGTTCTTGATGTGGATACTCGTGGAATTCCAGTAACGAGTGAAAATAGTTGCTAGAGACTAATTTAAATTACTCGCTTGAGCTTTCTGCTTTTAGTAGGTTTAGATGAAAAAATAAAGTAGATTTTCATCGATAAAATTGTGCAACCACTACCGAACTATTTAAATGGATTTCAATTTAGAACGTAATCTATTGTATGTTAAGGTTTCAACGAAAGCACTTTTGTAAATATTAACACGTAAAATCGTTAAAATTATATTATTGTTTGCATATTAAAATAATTATTGTGAATTACTTGGTGAGTTTACCCAATAAATTAATCGTAAGAATTTATTATTAGGTAATAAATATTATTTATAATGAAATTAAATGGAATTCAAAAACAACACGTTATGCATTTAGTTTCACTATGATCACTCTAAAAGTGGATCACGTGTGAAATAGTTTAAAGATACTCTTTCTAAAATCTAAATATATGAATTTTTACGTCATTAAAATTTATTTTGATGAGAACTGATTAGAAGTTAATTATTTAATTAACTCTCTAAACATCTATTCATGCATATTTGGATTTTTTAAATAGAACTGGTGTATGATTATTTACTGTCAATTATCGTAAGATTTTTTTTCGCCACTTATCTTACATTAAAAATTTAAAAAATGTTATATTATATTTTATATCACAGTAAAATTGTAAAATACTAGTTAAAATCACAAAAAAAAAAATATTTTGACTACTCTAGTGTCAAATTAAAAGTTTAAAATGTAAAATAAACTTTTACTCCTGAAAATATATCAGACTGTTGTTATTTTATTTAGTATGGCTATAATTAATTATTTTTAATGTAATATCAACAAAAATAGATGAAAGAAGCTTCAAAAATATATGTGAGTAACACATTACGGTTATACATTATTTATAACATTAATAGCATCAAATACGGTTGATGTTAATATGTATGAACACACTGCCTACTAATAACCAATTTTATCAAATGAATTGCAATTATATATGTCCATATGCCACTTTTGAATATTATTTACTACAAGTTTAAAATTATATGTTTAAAATAATGTGATTGAAACTATTTTTTACCGCCTTTATTTAAAAATTTAAGCTTTTTTTAGTTGTATTGTAAGATAGGTATATACTTTTAAAGTGATTTAAAATTCAAGTACGCCTAGACGGGTCATTCGATATAATGAGTCAATTTAAATTTGAATAAGATTCTTAAAATGCTACAGTTTTTTCAATATAATAGATTTTAGAGCTTTGCCTAAACTATACTTAAATTTACCAAAAACTTTCACTTTTAAAAGTGATTTATAGAAGCGCGAGTTCATGATAAAGAAATATTCTGTACACCACACAACAAAAAAACACTAGAGACGAAAAGCACTCTCTATAGTTAATATCATTAAATCAAATTTCGTACTTTTTTGGCGTCAGCATTAAAAAAATATGAAATTGGATGAAATAATAGTGAGTAAAGAGAGCTTTATTTATACTGTGTCAAATTTTTGTCGAGTGGTATGGAAGGTATTTTTTTTTATGGGCGATATGGTTTTGAAACATTCAATACACATGTTATTGTTAAATAGCTTTTTTACCGAGCTACTACGAATAAATTACGCCATCTAGACTTACCTTGCATGTTTGTATCTATTGCTTATACAAATAATAATTTTATATAAATTATACCTTGAAGACATACATTTATTATATTGTATGCAGAGTAAGTTTTAAAATCATTTTATAGAAATTTAATTGATTTCTCAGAATAATTTTAATAGTTATTTAAAAAAAAATTAGATCAATATAACTCGGCAACAAAACAAACCAATTTGATGGCTTAATTTACAAACCAACAAACTCCGCGGGTGTAAAATTTTCGTATGCAACAAAACACTTTGCTGAATGTGTATGTAACTCCGTGGAGTTGGCTAGCATAGGCCGATGATTTTACGTAATTATTTTTTTTGTGAAATTTGTGCGTTCTGCTGCTTTTGTGTTGGAAAAATTAAAACTGAATACAATGCCATCGAATCGGTTTTCCGATCGTGGTTGGAATTAGTTGGTTTGCAGATTAAGCCATTGAAATATTGCAGTGTGTTGTGAAGTTTTGTGGTTGTAATTCGAATCTATATCTATAATTATTTACATTGCTTACGTTTTTTTTTTTGATAAAATAAATTAATTAGTTTGTTTTAAAAATATTATTTGTAGTCTGATACTTTTTAATTTGAAATATTAAAATAAACAAATTAAAGATTTTCAATTTGATTGAAAGCTTGCTTAATCGAGTATTTTCAGGATATTTTCAGTATAAATGAAAAATATTTTTCTTCAAAAGAGCATGTTTATGGACTTTTAGAGCTTAAAATTTTACCTTTCGAAAAAAATACAAAAGCTCAAATTCAATGAACGAAAGATCATCTGCGGTTAAACCCTTCCTAAACAATTCAGGCACAAAAAAAATGCCAAAAAATAATGTTTTCGCAAGTAAGCACTTTGCCGGGAGGAATTTTCGAATGTCCGCGCTGTGAAAGAATAAATATGTATGCAATAAAGCGGTGTTGTCAAGAGTAAAAACGTTTCGGGTCTTTTGAAAGGGTAACAATATGTAGACAGCAAAGCCTCCGGACGGTCGCGGTGTGCAGAGTGACGGTCGCCGACCGACAACACATTCCGCGCATACTGCATTACCTTTGTGTCCTGGCAACATTCTTGCTAAGGGTTTCCGTTTCCCGTTAAACTCACACTCCAAGCTACGTCCCCTAAAGCCTTAAGTAAACATTTGCCGGCTTGTTATTTTAAAGAAAATTTCGAATCAGTTATTATTTTAATCGTCAAATTTTATTGCCGTTTATCATATATCATTTATATCAAAATAATGATCCGTATATATACTGTTCCTTTTGGCTATTTATCTATGTTAAATTACACAATAATGTTAAATAAATTAAGCTTATAATTATATACAGTAGTCTTATTATTGTACAATTGAGTATTATAAAGCATTATAATAATACGGATATTCAAAGTTTGTTATTAAGGATTTTGAATGTTCTGCCACTAAGCTGATGAATAAATGGAAAGTGGGTGATTTCAGTTATACGATCTTAAATCAAATCAAAAGAACTTAAAAAAAATAAGCGGTGTAGCATATAATAATACATAATATAACAAGTAATAAATATTGATAACAGTTTTTCGTAAAAAATATATATTCATATTAAAATAAGTCTTCAAATTATGATTTTTCCAATTCACGCCAAAGACGGTTATAAATCTGATATAATATAAAAGTTATAATGATAAGATTGTCGTGTATATCCATAATTTTTGTTTTGATACTACATTTAATGTTAGATAGTAATCAATAATAAATTATTTATGATCATATCGATGGACCTTTTTTATAATAAATATCTGGTTTATGAGAAATTTTAAAACGTGATGTGATTGTTATGTGCGTATTCAATACTTTGCATGTTATTATAATACATTATATGAAACTCGTTTGCAATGATTAACTTAATTTTTTTCATTCAATTTGTTTGTAGACATCACGGAATCTCATGTTGAAATATCAATACAAGAAGTTTGAATTCTTAATATAGCTAATCATTTGTGTGGTAAGAACTATATATTGTTACATGTGATAACTGAAATTATAATTGTTAAGAAATATTGTTTTGCGTCTTTGAAATTAACTTAACAATTAAATTAAATTTAACTAACTGAATTAATTAAGTAACAGTTATTAAATGCTTTTATTTCTCATAATAACGACTAAATGGTTAAAAGCAACGAATTTTATTATTTAACCTTTGTTGTTACATTGCAAATTATAAGTTTAATACATTTACAATACGGCATAAATATGATTATAACAAAAATATATATTAAAATAGAACATATAAAAACAAACGCAACATCGTAAAGTTATAAGAATAAACAGAGAGATATTTCAAAAATACAGAAGGAAGAAAAGAGTGTCTACCAAGTCAGTAAGACAAATCCTATTTTAATAATGTAAAGAATAGCATCCACTTAAATTCACTCCCACGTAGGTGGAAGATATAAATATCCGGGGCTATCTCGTTAAACATCACCATTGCTCTTCGCATTGGCGAAAAAAATGCGTCGCCAAATACATATTTCTCCTCAGTTTTAAACTACAATAAGACAGCATACCCAAAATGAAAGCAGTTACATAAAGCCACGGATAGTATTTATACACCCGGAGTCTTAGAAATTTCTTCTGAACTCTCTCCACTATAAGATCGTATATCAACTGATTTAATATATAAATTATATATAATTTAGTAGGCCCTGAAAATGTATTTTTGTAAATAAACTAATTTGTTATTCGATGTAATATCAAAAAATACACTTTATTGACTAGTTTCATATAAATTTGTTAATGTATTTAAAAAAGGAGGTATTCCCTTGTCATTAATTTCATAATATTTTCCGTTAACACAAACCAATAGGTATTTGAGTTAACCAGATGTAAGTGAATTGACGATTTTATCAATCGGCTCGTGCGAGCCCCTGGGGGGTCATCATTGCTCTCCACCATTGAATTGCCCACCCGGCACTTCAAGTTTCCACCTTCCACCCGATCGAAGCTTTTGCTGACTAGACGCAATTGCAGAAAACCTGTGGACGTGTGGAGCCAAAAGAAAATATGGAAAACCTTCGAATATTAGGGATCGGATGGTATAAACTCATGAATATCAATAAAACTTTCGTGATATAGACTCGGAAATGCCAAATTCTATCAATTCCAACCCATGTGAGTTTTATATTATTATCATTGTCATTTTCAATACAATTCAAAACAAGATTTCAAATGAAAAAAATTCCAATTGTTAAATATTGTAGATTATTATTTTTGTTTCAATTGAAATGATATTTTTTATCTCATTAATATATTGTGTTGACATCTTTCATTTTGTTATAAAAACTGTACAAAAACATGGAGATATCTCCCGTACTCTATAAATTTTTACCGTGTTTCATAACGCTTTCACAAGTGCTTATTCAATTTACCTACGGACATATCTAATATATAAAAGTCAAAATATGTATGTTCGTTCGTTCGTTTGTCCAC
>JAGVSQ010012161.1:0-11806 GCA_022683975.1 Rhyacophila evoluta | reverse complement strand
TTTTATTGAAAATATACTTTTTACGTAAAAATGTCTCGAGTGGTAAAGGTTAAGAGTGAAAGATAAATAACCAATTTTATTCGAAAATGTATGAAATCACTTCACGGCTTGTATGTATGTAAAAATAAAATATTCTAAGATAAATATATTTTCTCAACACTTTAATAATCAATTCGGTTTAATACTCGTACACAGTAGACAGAAAATCTAAAAGTCAGTTTTAACGCAATAAAGATAAGAAAGGGTTAAAAATTTCTTTTAAATCTATCATAAAAATAACATGCTTAGTCAAAATGCAAGAATGTTGTGGTTGCATGCATATTATCAAAATTATCGTGTTGCAATGTATTTCTAATCAAAGTCTAGTCAAATCAAATTATATTGATGAATCATTTCAGTGCAATATATCATTTATAATTTTATCACTTTTACAAGATTGACAATTAACCATGTCCAAGATAAGACAAATTGAAGAGTATATGATAAGTTGTGGCATTCAGGTCAACAATTAACAGTGGAAATAATTCTCAAATGGACATCCTACACAATGCAATAAATATCCATGGTATAAGATCCCCATAATGCCTTTGAAAAAAAAAAATCGTAAGAAGGGTTTACAATTTATGATAAAACACATGGGTCAATATTCAAAATATTTATTATCATCTGGATATATTATAATAATATTATATAACAATTAAAAAATTATTATTCTTTAAGGCACTCAGCAGCAGATTGTACTTCAGATTCTGGTTTTTCCTTGGTGTACTCGAAGGATGCAGCAGTCTGTAAAATTTTAAATACATAAATGAACAATTGATAAGGATAATTGATTACCATATTTCTTTCATTCTAAAATGCTACCAACCATAAGAATTGCCTTAATTTCAGTATTCATTCACCTGTACCTGTCACCGTATATTCATTCATCATCGTACATTGACAATCTGAGCAAAGCTATACTCTTGTCCAGCTGTCCCCACCACCCGAATAGAATTCCAGCTTATTTTGTATTAATTATAAATGAATAGTTGAACACATTATTTACCTTGTCATCGATTCTTTCAAAGAGGAAGACAATTTCAGAATGTTTGGTGTGTGGAAACATATCGACTCCGACGGCCAGCGTCGGTACAAAGGGATCGCCGTACATGGTTTTGGAGGCCGGCCTGCCAAGATCGATGAAATTCTTCATGGCAGCAGAAGCATCGCAAGACAAAAATATCAGCTTCTTTATTTTTGATGCTTTGCGTAATTGATGTATTGCACGCATATCTGTCAACGAAACAAACATAATGATTTTCGGAACATACAATAAAAAAATTAAAACAGAGAAACAATTAATTTTTATATATCATTTTAAAATTCATTTACATTTCATATTCATCTATGTTATTGAGAGTGAAGGTAAACAACTCTATTATGAATTATAAGTTCTTTTTAAAATCCAATATTGCCAAAGTTCTCTTCTCAAGCAATCAATCTCAAAAAAATATCTCCTTGTATCACAAATATAAAATAGTTACCGTAAAGGAGTAGTATGTATATACTATTAATAACTATTTGAAGCCGATTACTAACAGTTGGAGATTGATAACTTACAAAGCAACTGGTATTTGATGTCTCATTGAGATTTAGCTTGTAAATTCTAAAATCTAAATCTGAATAACCACATCTGTAACATTAGGTTTCTGTTGTAAAATACATTTTAAATATTTCTTACGTAGTCCAGCTCTAGGTGGATCAACAATGGCAATGATATCATCGCTGGTAGCTCTAGCTATTACAGCAGAAACAATATCCTCAGCAGGACCGGAGAAGAAATCTGAATTTGTGATACTGTTAGCTGCAGCGTTTGCTTTGGCATCGGCAACAGCCTCAGGAATGAGTTCTAGCCCAAGGACTTGGCTACAATGCTGTACAAAACACATACATTAAGTATTATCAAGAAATATATAAGTTCTTAAAATTGTCAATATGTTATTTATGCAAATTAAATGGATTAAAAAAACGAGTGATAACATTTGTTATAACTTGTTTATCTAGATTTTTTTCTAATGGATTAAAATACAAAATTACTAACTTAAACTTGTTGCATTTACATTTCTGACATTCATTAGAAAATCAATATCTTTAATATATTACTGAAAAATGACCTATATGTAAATCATAATACATATTTATTTATGTAACGTCTTAAAGAGTCTTATCTCCAAATTTTTGAGAAATTACTATGTTACAATGTGTACACTGTACACTCTTGACCCAATTTCTTTGCTACCACAGCATTTCAGTGAAAAAATGATAAAGTTTTCAAAGAAAATTTGAATACCTTGGCAAAACAGAGACCAATAGTTCCTGTCCCACAGCAAATATCTATAACTGTAGATTCTTTTTGAGGCATAGCCATGTCAATTGCTGTCTGGTATAATATTCCGGCCGCACTTGTGTTTATCTAAAAACCAATAATGAAATTTTAAAATTATGCATTGTCATTTAAGTCAATAAAGAACTTTTACTTCAGTATAAATTGAAACTCAATGCTATTTGTAATGATCTAATTATACTTTTATTTATGTCCATCATATTTTAATAGCATAGTATTATAAATTTAAATTAAAATTAATCTTGTCTTTAAATAATAAATAAACGATATATTAAAAATGGATTAATGATACATACATTAAACAATGAATGTTCAATAATCATTTATGATGTAAGATATCAATTAAAATAATTTCCAGTCAAATTTATCACCTGGAAAAAAGCTTCAGGTGAAATCCTAAAATTGAGACCAAGAATTGTATCATGAATGTGTGTTTTTCCATAAAGATGTTCTGCTTTCGAAAACTCTTTTCCTTTTTCTCTGTAAATGGACAACAAATCATTTAATATTTTCATATAAAATTTTTTTGGAATATGTGGAATGTGGAATATAGGCTATGTGAAACCCAATTTTATTTACTTTCCTCAGATTTCAGATAGCAACTAAATAATAAGGTACGTTAATGGATTTACCGTTTTTTGAAAGCGTGAAAGTATAATGAGACAATATTGCAACTTTTTGCAGCATCATTCGTGAAATACTCAGTCAGTTCTTTCTTCAATTCTGTCATTTTCTCCCCTTCCAATCCCTGTAATAAAAGAAAGATATTGATTTAGTAATTAATAAAATAGAAAATAAAAACTTGTAAAGTTTACGCGTAAAATCAAAATGACTTGATAATTTTATTGGATTACTTTTACAAGCAAAAATGACGAAAAGGAGTTAGAATTTAAGATAGTGAGTATCTAGCCTATAATTCGTTACTTACGGAAGATGGGACCCGCCCTAAGTTGTAAAGGCAAAAATGATGTTTATCATAAAAATTTGCCAATGAATTCAAATTAAACTTCAAGAAAATATCTGCATAATATAAAAATACAATCCAAATCATATAAGTTTATTTACCTTCGCTTGTGCTTCAATAACAAGCATAAGTTCACCCGAACTAAACGACTGTCGGATAGTCAACTGCTTCCAATTACCGCTGTGGTCTTCGGGTGAATAGACAGATATTTCACTTGCCCTTATAAAACTTTGAAATAACTGAAATAAAAATAATTAGAGACGATTAAACTTAAGATACGTAAGAGTAATAAAAAATTATGCAACTTAAAATTTACATTTTAAAGTTAGGTAACATATCATTTATGATCACTTTCCATCAATTTATATCATTACACATTAATAACTGTTAATATAACTATATATTAGCCTACATTATCATGTGATATTAGAGAGTAATCAATCATCTTAATTATAGATTTAAAACAACTTTTAAGATGATTACTTGTTAACCATTTACTCAACCTACTGAACCGAAGTCTAGTAAATAAAATACTATAGACTACAGGCTAGCTGAAACCTTTACAAAGAGTGACATTAAGAAGCATGAATATTACCAGCACAGCTTTCTTCATGTTGTCTGGAATATGGCATAAATCTTCTACAGGTGCCACACCAGTGCAGCCTTGAACATAGCTACCAACGCGGAATCCAACAGTCGGCAGCTTGGTCTCAGCGTCTATTCCTGGAGTAAACTCACATTTGTTGCGATAGCCGTTAATCAGATTCCCAGTTTTCAATTGATCTACTTTGCAAATCAGCCCATTGTGCAGTTTAGATTTGTTTTGGATATATCCAATGAGATTATTGTTAGAATTTCGCAAATTCTTTGTCAGCTTTCGAATAATGTCTACAATTTCCTTATGTTTCATATCCGTCTATAGAAGAAGAAAAAATATTTACATAATATGTAATGATTAGCAATATAGTGACATTATTTTATGTCTTTCATGCATAATAGCTAATACGATACTAAACCTTAGCCCAAATTGAATCATAAAGATTTTTCAAATGGGCATTTTTTTATTGAGAATTCCCTGTCTCACATGAATGGATTGTGCTCAGAATAAACTACTAAAAAGTAAAAAGATTCCGACAGCTAAACTAAAGTTTTTTATGGATAAAATTTTATCGTATGATATAAAATGAAGTATGAAACTCTGGAAATAAACAATCCAACGTTAATTGTGTAAACTCATTGAAATATTACAAAATTGGTAAAACCCCAAAACTGGTTATATAAAAGGCATTATTTCATATAAATATCAGATGTATGCATTCTGTAACAACATTCCAATGGCATCTGAATTATGCATACAATGAGTATATGTAATTCAGATGAATTAACATATCATATTTATAATAAATCAACACATAATCTGAATCCCGGTAGACTAAATACAAAATAAAATATGAATCATTCATACCTGTTCCTGATAAGGAATCTTCCAATAAGGCGTAGTGGTATTTTTCAGCCTTTCCTGTAGACTTATGCTATCATCTATTTCATTTTTCTTTTTCTTCCCATCTTCACCTTTTTCTATATCCATTTTACGTTTCCTAAATAAGGGATCAGGAGCTGGCTGAGCTGCCTACAATTTAAAATAAAGACAATAAATAATTAATATTTTTGACTGATGGTACTTGATGGAAATTGATTTTAAATTCTAAATATAATAATAGGATGAAATATGACACAAAAGAAATAATCACAGATTTCAAATAATATAATCAACATATAACCATATTATTAAGGTATCAAAAGAATCATATGAAACCTTTACAACCTATATTTAGAGTGGAGCATTTTTAATTTTTAATCTGGGCATAGATCGTGTGATAAAAAATTCACACCGTTCATTTTAATATATTTACATTCTTTGTTTAGTGTTGTAGAACAAGTAAAAAAATATTTATCTTTTCATTTAAATTGCGAAGTCAAAAAGTTATGAGATTGTAGTGTAAATTAATGCATAATTTCGCTGAACATAGGATGCTATAATGGGCAAAACTAACAATAGAAATAGAAAATAGTATTCATGGCAAAAAATAAATAATATGATATACAAGTATACCTGAGCTCTAAGTTCTCGACCTTTCCATGTGTAACCATCGAGTGCGGAAATCGCCTTGAGGCGGTCTTCCTCATTCCGGAAACAAATATAAAGCCACATACTCTGATTTCTGGCAGGCTTAATTTTCGAAGGCTCCAGCCCTAATTTTGTGGTCATCAATTTCTTCAGTTCCTGATAAATATAAGATACTTCATTGAACTTTGCTCATTGAAAATAACAAATTACTTGTTCTTAAGCTTAATAATAGAAGAAATAACCTTAGAGTCACTAAAGAGATTAATATATCGACAGAATTGACATATGCCATTCAAATTAAGGTAAAGGTGTATTTTAGGTCAGTCAATTATAAATTAGTCATGAAACTTTCATTTACTCACACTCACAGATAAACTTCTATAGCTTTAAATAGCTAATCTCAAACATCTATCTTTGCGAAATCCTCGCATCAACCATTCTGACTTAATTGGTGAATGTATCAAAGTACACCTTTGAAGACATTGTGTGATTTTAAGATTGCTATGACATTGAAGAAGGAATAAACCGTACGATGCAGTTGATTTATCAACTAATTTCAACAATTGGCCATTATATTTAAGTGTTCTTAACGAAAATTGCGCCGAAGATTTCGTCCATTACAACAAATACTAAAAACTTCGTATCTAACAATTACAGGTTAAAAGATACTTAAAACAACATAAATTACTTCAAACTGTGAGAATATAGAGTAATTAGAATTAATTGTGAGAGTAATAAACTTACGCTGAGTCCATAATATTTAGGAAGATTCCTCAATTGTATTTTGAAGATTTCCGAAGAAAAGCCACCGGTTTCTAAATAAGAATACTCTCCTAATTCTTTAACGTCGGACTTTTCTGCGACCAGCGCGGAATTTTCTTTAATTTTCGCGTCATCTTCTATTGTTTCTGACATTATTATTGATATTCTTTATAGTGTTAGGTAGAAAATAAACAACCACGCAAGTCAAAAGGGGTTATGTTGACGTGAGCCCACCTTGCAACTTGGTTTGACAGGACCAGTGCTGCCACCAGCTAAATAAAAAATGTTGCCATAATTTTGCCAGTCAGGTAAAATTCCGTCACAAGTCAATTTTATTCAAAATAATCTTTTTAAAAAATCAATACTACTTTCTCTCTCAAGATTTAAAAAAACATCGAAAAATTGAAGCAATTTGATAAGATATTTTAGCAATCCTTCATAGGCCACTTTTGACTCAATAGTATCGCATTGTATAAAGCTTTAGGGTAATAACACACTTTTATTTCCATGCAATTTCTATTACTCATAGTGTAAACAAATATTAAATTTCATTAAAATTGATGATACATCATATTTTACAACTGCCAATGTTAGATACGGCAGAGCTGCTTCATATATTATAACTTTAGTATTTAGGATTTTTAATTACTCCAACATAGGTGGTATGGTGAATTTTTAGACCTTATAACAGATGCATTATACCACACCACAACCAAAACGTGATTTTTTATTCACTAATGTTCTCATTTGCCAGATCTGAATAATTTTATGGAATATCTAAAAATTGCACTGTATTTTTAAATGTTTGGGTACGGGTTGTTCTATTTGCAAACTATCCGCGCCAAATGTAGAAATTATATTTAATGTAAATTGTCTTAAAGAATTCATTCAAAAATAACTTTATTTATCTTTCAACATTACTTCACGCAAGCAATCACAAGTCTGTGAAGGAAGTTATACAATAATATATAAATGGAAAAGCTAAAAAAACGAGAAAACCCAATTTCTGAAGGAAGTAAAAATTTTAAGTAGCATCAGAGCCCATGGAGCAATTTGGGATGGCCAAATCTGACAGCCAATAATTCTTCGGTAATAATAAATTTTATATATTTCATATAATATACCATAGTTCGGATTATCCGGGTTTTTCAATTATCCGGGACCCCCTCCCCAGCATTAGCACAAATAATTGAGACTACACTGCATAATATGTGGGTCACATTTTTTATTTATGTTATTAATTTGATACAAAATGAAGAAAGGAAGTTTTAATAATTTTGTTAATATATTATTATGAACGTAAATAAAAATGCCATAATTTTCTTGTTTTTATTTTATTTTTCGTGCTTAGTGAGATCTCTCGTGAAAAGTTAACCACACTTTTCCAACGGGAGCAAGGACTAATATATTTGGGTCTACTTTTAAAGGTTTTGGAAGAGTTTTTGACGAAACCCGAATTTCAAAATTACGAATTATCTCTGCAATACCAGCTTTAGTTTGAGTCATTGCTAGACGACTTCCTGAAAAAGAATTATAAAATTAATATAATCTAATGTTAATTAAATCATCCACAGTGAATAAATTACTGTACCAATATTTTTATATTTGATTTTTAATAAATGATGGCTTTAATATATATTAATATTTCATACATGTATTTTGTTTTATTGGTCATAAAAAATCAGATCAATCAAAAGATGGTTTAATTAAATTTTAATTACCAAACGGAAAAAAAATATTGAAATCCAATAAAGGCAATTCGTTAATATAACATAATGATATAATATTAAAATATATTTGTTCATAGTTTGATTTTTGTCAATACTCATAACTCAAGAGATTTAAGCAGCAGTAAATATTTTAAATACATAAAGTACCTGGAATTGAACCCAGAAATTTGCAATATAAAATGACCTGGTTGTAATCAAATAATATCAGTTTCATAGACACTCTTACCTATGCAAACTCTTGGGCCTTCTCCAAATGGTAAATAGGCAAATTTATGTCTTGAATTTTTTGCGTCTTCAGTAAACCGGTCCGGGTCGAATCTTTCAGGATCTGGAAAGTATTTAGGGTCATTTTGAATACCATACAATGGTATATGTACTGTGGTTCCTGCAGGTATTTTAACAGGCTTAGCTCCAGTTCGAGGTGGTGGTAGCGTGTATTCTTTACTTGAGACTCGCTGCATATTCAATCCTGGTGGATATAGTCTTAAGACCTCTGTACAAAAAAAAAAACATAAATTGCTCATTAGAATATATTTATGAACAAGATTTAAATAGTTCAGACATATTTAATTATGTATTGTAAATGTATTTTGATGATTTATTAAGTTTTTAAAAGTTGCAAATACAATGGTCACTAACCTGACAAGACCATTTCTAAGTAAGGAAGGTGCATAAGATCATCATAAGGAATTTTCCCATCATTTTTTTCCGCAGCTTTATCCAACTCCGACTTCAATTTTTCTTGTATGTATGGATTATATGCCAGCTTTAAAACAAATTTGATAAATAAATAACACTATGCACTTTATGCTCCTGGCTTATATATATAACTACAACATGTGACAAGAATTTAAGGGTTAGGATTTAAAGAAAGGTATAAAAATATACGATGTTAATCAAAAATTAAAATACACATAGGCTTGTTGCTTTTGAATGAAAAATAATAATTAAGTTAAAAATTAAATTACGCATTTAGAAGGAGTAGTATATTGATTTCAGATTTACCTCATACAAAGCTAATGAAAAAAGGCCACTACTGGTTTCGGTTCCATCGAGTAGAAAACCGAAAATTCGTCCGGCGATCTCATATTCATAATCAGCTGCAAATAATTAAAAATAACACTGTAAAATGTATATAATACCAAAGTAAATTAAATTAGAGGAAGACAATTTTTTTTAACCATGAACCATATTGATATATGCCATGTGTCAATACAAAACATTTATTATTAGATTGCAAATAATTCGCTTAATACATTCATAACACGATATAAATATGATACCAACAAAAATATTTATATAAATATTTCAAAACATATCAAACATACAAAAAATAAAGACAATATTGTAAAAATAACATTAAATAGAGAAGAGAATAAAGAGAGAATTTAAAAAAATATGAAAGAAAAGCGAGAGATTTGATGGATTCTCTTTACCATGGAAGATTTTTAAAAAACATAAATTACACTTAAAACCTTTACTAACGAGTTCACTTAAAATTTTAATTAAACATGCTGTATGGAACTTTATTTTATTTAGGTTAAATAAATAATCGATAACTTCGATTCATGAAGATGAATCCATAAGCAGGTTCATCGATATTGTATATGTAAACAAAGTATCAATATTCTCTGTCAATACCCATTCATTCTATCTCATTTATGAAAAAAGCCATTTTCTTACATGGCTGTTCTGCTTCCTCTCGGTTAGCATCATTAATTCCATCTCCTTTAAAGAAAGCTGTTTGCTTTTGACATTTCAATATCTCTCTTGTCATCACAATCAGTTCCTTCTCCTTTTGTTTGTCAACAAACCTAAAAATATATTCGTATTACCATCAATCTCTTGCATGAAATAAGATGATATAAATAACATAATGCAAATCCTGTTTGCATACTGTCTGATACTATAAATACCAGCATTTTATTACAGAAAAGACATTCGTATTGTGATTGGCGCGTTTAGTTTAACTTGGTTACAATGAGCATCACAATTAATTATAACCAATTTTATTTAGCTGCCAAATAAGGCATCATGACAGCTTAGTAAATAATCATAATAAACTAATATCAATTTTAATAGATGCATGTATTGTAATTTTGATCAAGTACCAAAGCCTATTAATCATCTTTCATAGAAAAACACGCAATGGTTGAAATTATTTTTTCATCTTTTCTTTTACAATTGCTCGCCATTACTGTAATGCTATTTTAATATGATAAATAGACCTGAATGTATTGTACACTATACATATATGAAATATTATCAATCAGTTACTATTCTCACCTTATTTTCAAAAGCTTAGTTAGCCAAGGGAATCTCACGAAAATAGTTATGAACAATCCACCTATGTAAGAGGAAACAAACATCGATCTTGACATTTTGGTAAAAGGGTTATCAGGATTTTCAAACGAATCAACTTCTATTCCGAAAACTGAAGATACAATTACATTTGTGAAAAAAGTTGCACCTATCTGCAAGGAGAAAAAATTATTAATTGATAATTATTATGTAAACTTCAAAAATATATCAATAAATTTATACTATAGTTAAGTGAATTTGAACCTTTGTTCCTATTATATGATACAAAGTAAACCTATTAAATATATAAATAATTTAAATATAAAAAATAGTAAATTATCGAGCTTAAAATCAATCTCAGAACCATTTTATAACTGTCTGATGATTTTCCAAGCTCCCTCGAGTTTTCGCACTTGGAGTAATCACGTAAGAATAAGCTAAGGACCATAAAAAAATCTTATTACCAATCTAGCCTCTATCGGTTCTTGTGGTAGTTTTTTAATATAGGCCACCATCTTATCGCATCGGATGCAAATATTATCATACATTGCTTTAACTTTACTGGGAGTCAAACTAGCCGCCCACAAGCTTCGTTTTGCTTTCCATATGACACCAACATGACAGAATGGATGTTCTGACATGATACGATCGAGATTCAAATCAGCCTGTAAAATAACCAATCATATTCAATATGTTTTTTTCGTCCATGTTCTATCTCTAAATGGATCATAATCTCTTCTTATAAACTGTAACAGAATGCTAGCTAACTAAATCTTTCCAAAAATCATTTGGAAAAATAATCAGAATCCATATAGGAATTAAATGACATTTATACATGGTACCATTATATACATTAACCATTACCATAGTTCTGGGGAAAGTTAATGAGCATGAGTTTTAATTAACATTGAAATTGGTTCCAAAGTTTGAATTATTTATCTAGGTAATTTTGGTTTGTTCATTAAGTAACAAATAATAATATATTAATCAAAATATACAATATGATTATGCCATTATGGTGATAAATAAAAAATAATTAAGCATGTGTTAGATCAATTTCTAGTTTTTAAGCATTATATTAATAATTGAAAACTAATAATCACTTCAAATCCAGTATTTTGGAAGATGTTAAAGTCTTTCACAATGATATCCTTGATTAAATCTGGATCCCTCACCAGAAGATTTGGAGTTCTGAAGTTAAAATAACCCACATAAGGGTGTCCTTCGAACTTCCTGTTGGAATATCAACAGGAACAATTATTAAGTCAAAAGTGTAATATGTAGGCATTTGTAAATGAACAGCATTATTTTTACATGTGTATTGATGTCTCGATAAAAATAGTATCGAAACACTATTTTTACTATGTATGGGTACGATTTCACTATCACGCTTAATAGTCTATATCTTTCATCATAATACAAATATAATACATATATTACTATCTACAAACACAAAATATGCACAAGTAGTTTAAAAAAAGTATTAATTAATATTTTTGACTGATGGTGCTTGATGGAAATTGATTTTAAATTCT
>JAGVSQ010012160.1:0-11806 GCA_022683975.1 Rhyacophila evoluta | reverse complement strand
TTGACTTATATATTATTGTAATGAATGTTTTTAATTGATTAAATATTAAATTTTTTCATAGCGAAATAAAAGCAGTTGTAATTTTCAATTTTGTTTTTTTGAAAAATAGAGATTTTTAAATTATGTTATTATATTTAATGGGCAATATAATATTATGATATTTCAAAATGGATATGATTAAAAAAAAATCTAAATCTAAAACAATTATGGAAAGCCTTCATATAACAACTAATATGCTAATGACTTATCAAGTGTTTTTGTACATTATTTAACATTTTAAAATACTTTGTATTTATCTCTAATGGCAACAAGTTAATCATATCGCCAACATAAAAAAAAATATTTAACACAGATGTGTCCAACCAAAGGAGACATTTATGAAGGTTAACACTGAGTTAGTTCCACTTTGTTGAACTGTAGGGCCGGATTGCCCCACTTCTATCCTAATGATGATACATTTATTTGTACTCAGCGGATCCCTAAGTGTGGAGTTATTTGATGTATGTTGTGGCGTGCGCAATAAATCGATAAATTTATGTAATTGAATCAGTAATATAAGGAGTTTATATGTATATTTATTATTTTCTAAATAGTTTTTTGACCTATTCAACATTATTCATAGATGCCATAGTGATATTTATTTATTTAAATTATTTTATCATAATATAACTTGGATTTTCGGAATCGAAATTTGTTTCATCAGTCAGATAATAATAAAGTACAGCTCTCTCTACATATTTATTTTTTTTGGTTGAAAATCAATTTCCATTAAGCACCGTATTGATTGTTTCTCTATTATGATGGTAAAATATTATATAAAAATAGGTGCATATTCAATATGTATAGTATACTAAGCACAACTTTTCAAACCCACATGAATGCTTTACACAGTTGCTAGTTTTACGTTAGTTGCGTCACAGTATACACCGTAAAACTGTTGTGTGATGGGTAAAACAACACTACCAGTTTATTTATGTAATAGTATGATACAAATTTTAAATACAACAATGGTAACATACAATAGAATAATATGACTGATTAAACAAAAAATAAATACGGAAACATCAAAATTCAAGAAGACGACATTATTATGAGTGTAAACATAATCCTTCACACACACAAACAAACTTAAGTTATTCGTCTTCAAAAAACGATACCGGCTGGCAAATAAATAAATAAATAAATAGACCAAAACATAAATAAAAAATGCTTACTGTAAATGTAAATGATTTATTCCACTCCTTGACAAGCTTATCGGCGCGGATGTCCTTCCACGTGATGAAATTATGGAAGTTCTTTCCGGTGACACGGTCCCATGTGATGAAGGTACCGCGCTGCACTGAGAACCCGATGGCGGTCAATTGTTTCGCCGACAATTTGGCAGCTGAAAGAAAAAAAAACGGAGGATTTAATAATTTTAAACGGAATTTATAATAATATAAATAAAATTAAACAGTTTGGGCATCCACGGTTTTACTAGGCTATTATTTTTATTTAGGTTACTAAATGTCCCCTCCATTCACCCACTCCGTCCTTACAACTGGTTTTAATCAAGCGTATTACGAATCTCTGATTTTGAGCAGCTATCTACTTTATTCGACGTGAATTTTCAGGGAGTAAACATAAATTAGCCAAGAAATAAAATGGAAAAAAAGGAAAATTAAAATAATAGAGACTTATTTGGTCAAACAATTTATGTCAAGCTCGTCGTATGACGCCGCAAACTTTTTGAAAGCAATTAATTTCGCCGATGCAATGAAAAGTCTGAAGGCCCGATGGGTTGGACTGTCTTGAGTAACTTTAGCCGACCTGTACACTTTCTTTGTCTAAAATGTATTTTTATTTAAGCTATGAAAATAGATACTTATTTTTATGAAGTTTTCTATTATATAGTGATCCATAGTGGTTTAGGTAATATATGGCACACGCATTGATTATTAAATACGAAGCATCAGTGAATCATAATTGCATATAGTTACCACACTTTCGATATTGTGAGCTGCAAGATTTCTTCATAGTATGATTTCTATACCATTCTTCACAATGGTACATTATACCAAATTCTTTAGTTCTTGAACGATAAGCTTGTAAACAAACGCACGTCTCAACGCGTCGTCTTAGCTATTTTTCATTAATCATTGTATAGATTTGAAATGTACAATATAATAAATACGTTCTAAAGTTCTAAGTAGTGAAAAAACCCTAAGAATTTAATGCTGATCCGAATATTAATAAAATATATCAATATAATCACAGTTGATTAATTTATTGATACCAGGAGTAACTTAGCAGATATGTATTTCATTACTGCAGAGCACTGTTCACAGAAAATCTATAATATGGACAATATTAATACCTCACGAAAACGTTGCATGCTTGACACTATTTTTTTTACTGTAATTTATTATTTATATCAAATCTAACACAGGACAAATTTCAATTGGGAGATAAAAATAATTGCATGGATTAATCAATTGTAATTGTTGTAGAAAGGAAATACCAAGGATGCTTGACGTCGTCATCTCTTTTGTAGGAGCCCTTTACATAAAATGTATTGTAAATATTTCCATGGTCAAGCAAGAAGTTGACTGCGTAAGACTCGTTCCAAAGGCCGATATTCAGAGTGAAAAAAAACGTTGAATTTTAAATATTATATTTGTAATTAATTAACTTATTAAATTTTTTACCAAGCTTTTTCGGTTTAATACGCATTTAATATAAAGTCATTCCTTTTTAAGAATATAGCTATAAAAAAATTACTCTCTCAAATAAGTCGTTCAAATCTTCTACGTGTAAGGGTGCGTCCAGGTTGAGCAATGAATAAGCGAACGAAGGCTTATTTTGTACTGTTTTAAGCCTTCGTTCGCTTGTCTTTGGCCCAGCCTGGACGCGGCCTAAACTGTTCTATTCATTTGATAATACGGGACAGGGCGAAATCTGTTGTATTTATTTAATTTATAATTGATTTTTTTTAGTGACGATGGTTTGAAGCACTGATGTTTGTTCTATTTTTTTTATTACGAGAGTAGAAAGAATATAGTTTACTCATTAATTCATATATAATTAATCATTTGTATGTATTTTTCGACAGATAGGTGGTGAATTTAAATAGTAATCACTGTTTTTAAAAAATATTCAAGACCAAACGTCATTCGAGCTGGGAATCATTTTACAATAAAATAATCCGGCGTTGAAAGAGTTGAGGGCAAACAAAATGACAGTGATTAATTAATAAAAAAACGAACAGCTCAACAATCTGCGTTTATGGACATTGGCACTGACTTAAACCTGTGATAATTGATTTCTTAATACCTGATATGTAGCTTACCGATGTGAAATTATAGAAAAAAACATGTTAATCGCATTTATTATCATGGGATATTGATACTATGATCGTAAACGTGTAACATAGGTATGATACAATTTTTTGGACGAGATTATAAGCTTTGAACTGACAGACAAACGGATTGATAAAAAAAACTATTTGAAAAACTCACGTTAATCTGGCGCGTATTTATATCTACAACAACTTGTCATAGATTAGTAAAAAATATAGCATTAATACCTCTGATATAAACATAGTGTCCAAATAAGGTATAGCCAGAAAACAATAATGATACTTATTAATGTTTGATAATATATGATTATGGCTTACCTAGCTTGTACTGTTTCGTATCTTATATTTATAGCCTTGGCACAATGTTTCAATATAATACATTGTATTAGAAATACAATTTACAAATACGATTGAAAATGCAGTCTACATTAGTTAAATTTCGCGACCTCTGATTAAATTTTATTAGTAATCGTGTTTTATCAGAGGTCGCGAAATTGTGAATAAATGCTTCTTTACACTTCTGAAACAATGTAAATCCCGCCTGCTCCATAGAAGGTTCAAGAGTGTCATTTACACGTCACTTGTAAAGTCAGCATTTACTTGAAAAACTGGATATTATTAAGCCAAGTGATCACTAATATATTCAAAAAAATCTTGGTATGTATGTATGGACCAATTCGAAATAATAGCACGTGGAAAATATGTGCTGGACGAAAATGGCAGCGTGAAGATCAATTAATCAAGATACGGAGACTACTTTAGTTACGTTATGTGTATTGCATGACAGAAGAAGAACCAGCGACGAAACTAATGTCGAGATATCTGGTAAAGTATAAGAAGAGACGGTTCAAGGTACCGGCGATATGGGCAGTTGCCCGGGGCGCCATATGATTAAGGGCGATATTAAGTGTTTTAACAAAATAAATAAAAAGCGAAAATAGTAAATTAAATATTGTTTCAATTTGATGTTAGGATGGAAAAAGACAGACTGATGTATATATATATATATAGTAACTTTCGATGAAACGTAAAGATGCTGAGTTGCCAAATCTGCAGTGAAAATTCACGCGGTGTTATTGTAATTGGCATTAATCTAAGAAACATTTTTAGATTTTTGGTTTTTTTCTTGTGTTTTTTTGTTATGGTTATATTTAAAAGGGGCGCTGAAGAAAGAAACCATAAAGCGGGCCCTGGGTATAGGATAAGAATTAAAATCAGGTAAATAATTTGATGGCTAGATGGGGTTTATTAATGATTGTCGTGTGTGCGACGTGTTATGATGGAAAATGGCCACATTTGGTCAGTACGGATATAGGAGAATTTGCTGAATGTCAGAACCTACCTCAGGATGTCGCATTCATAATAATGATTAACAGATAAATTACTAACGAAATAGAGCGTGGATTTCGTTTGTGCCAAGTGCGAAAAAAATTCGTTATGCCTCTGCATATTATCAATAGTACTAATTCCTGCGTAACAATATCTTGATGAATCTCGTGATGAACGTAACCGCATAGTGTGTAGCGAAGTTAATTATTTTTCAACCTACGGCCTGCGCGTTGAATAAGACAATTAAACAACTGCAATAATATCATATAAATAAACTTATCAAATTATATGACCGATATTTTTTCATCAAATGAATAGATATGTGTGTATTATTTGACAACGATGAAGTTTATCGAGTTTTTTATTCCAGAGATAAGATTAACGGTATAGTGATTGATAACGACAATGAATGACGGGTAACATCAGACAGCCAGCGAATAATTGAAAGATATTCTTTATAACTCTTATATTATTTGTGGCGAGTGGCCGAGAGGTTAATGTGGGCGCTTCAGAGCTGGAGGTTGCTGGTTTAAATTCCACAGTTTATTTATACCTTACAGTATAAAAATAATCTAAAGATTTAGGAGTGGATTATTTGGTTTAAGTAACTGAATGACAGTAAATTACTATGAAAAAAATGTCAAAGTAAGTTTTTACAAATTGGGTGTGAATATTACTGCATGCTTTACTTGCGGAACGAACATGGCATAAAAATGTATATATTAATAACAAATAAAAAAAAAAACGTTCTAATTTACAGTAATTTAAAGATTTCAGTAACCAACTATGTTAATTATTGAAGATTAAACTGTTTTTAATGGTTTCGCCATTATAATATCAAACTGATTGTTAGAATAGTAAAATACAATAACTGATTGAGACATCAAAAGGAGAATTTTACCCGGTGTACACTAAAATAATCCACTTATAATAAATTTGCAACTAGGGCTATGAAGTTGTTTAAAATTTACCTACTACTGCTTCATTTTATACTTGGGTACCGACTTCACAGCCTTATTTCGAAACAAGCAGAGAGCATTTACTCGTTTTCAGTTGAGATGATTTTTTACAAATACGTTATATCATATATTTAATGTGAATAATATAACAAATCTGTAGGTAAAATGAGTTAATTATGTTACCGTCATAGCACGTATGTAATTCACTAATTCGTACGTTAATAACATTTGGAATTTAATAAAAATACGCTACAACGAAAAATGTTATTGTATACTATCTGATTTGACAAGCGGGCCTCGTTTCTATGTTCTGTAAATTTGTCCTAATGCTAAATATCATTAGTTTTCTGCCAGTGAGAGTTTTTAAATTGGACTAAAACATAAAACAATTGCATATGCAAATGCATTGGTTGTAAATGCAAAATGAGTGTACAAATAATTAATTTATTGCATATCTATGTTACGTGATACAATGTCGAATGACATATATCTAGCATTGGAAATTGTATATACATATTGCAGTGGGGCTTGATCTCATGATTACAAATTCCTAAAACAACGTAAGACCATCAATTAATGTCGGCCTACATTTTGTATAATAACAATTACAGTCACATAGGTCATGTAAGTTTAGTTCAAGTTAGGTCAGATCGATTATATGTTAATTTATCACTACGCTGTTATGAACGAGATGTGATTTAAAAAGTCTCGTAAAATTGACGGATCTTCAGGATTGTATCGTCTAATATACGATAACAACAAACAATCTGTAATAAATTGTTTTTATATTTTGATATCGTTTCTAACACGATAGTAAAATTGTACATTTATAATGAAACTGCTGAAGATTTTTACTTGGAAATGTCTTTATACGAGAAAATAAAAGCGAACATATAATTCTTTTTTACGTTGGTAATATTGCAATGAGCAATTTATATGAATAAATCTGTCAAGATACATGTATTGAGTGGGCATGTCCACATTGCAGTGATCCATATGCTCCACTTACGAAGCAGGCATGGTAGATAAGAAATATTATTGACGACTCTTAAATATATATTTTGATTTGAACTTGTTTCAAATTATGTGAGACAAATCAAATTCGAAATTCTGCTTTCATATATGGTACGATAGATACAAATTGTCTGGACATTTTTTTTCCACGGCGAGAATCGCATAATTTAATTATTTGATTCGGCTATTTACTGTATTTATTTATTTTTAAATATCACAATATTGAATAATTAATATTAACAGATGGCAACCCTGACATATTTACCACATTATAGAGTAACTCGATATACGGACTGTAATATAATATAATAACTGTTAACTACGGAATAAATGGCTTCGTTTATATGCATTTTTTAAATCGCACAGCAGAGAAATAATGCAATATGTATACGTAAATAATACAAAGTTTCGGATGTAATATTATCACATTATTGAACTGCAACATAGAACAACAAATCAATTATTAATACAAAGACAAATAAAAGATTGTTATCAAATGCATCTGGTCTTTGCATTTTCTTTTACTATTACATAAATAAGCAGTTCAAAATACAATACCTTAGATCCGGTACAGATTAAACGAACGAAAGATGGCGAACGGAATCACCGAATATCAGAGAATATTCGTTCGCAATTTTGCCAAATTCGCCAGTCATAACAAAGATTGAGCTACGTTATCCATTCTATTAAACATACATCAGAAGGGCCGCGCCATGGGCAGAAGGCGCCCTTGTGTAAAAAATATTCAGTTCAGTTGTTTTGTGTGACCACCGATATGTATACGTCAAAGATAGCTTAAAGTAAAAATACAGCACCGTAGATATTATAATAATATGCATTAAATTTGAGTCAAGATGTTGAAAAATATCAAATATAATTGAAGCAGTCTCAATAAATCTTTATGCTCAAAGTTCACTGTAAAATTATGCAACATTTTATGATTACTTCGTTATTAAATTAATTATATCTGTATGCAGTTTATTTTTATTGCATTCTTTATCCCACGTGTCCGATAATTATTAAGTATAGAAAACACTAACATCAAAGGCAGTTTTTGTTATAGCGTTAAACAAGAATTTAATAAATGAGGTTAGAAATAGTTAGTAGGCCGTATTTATTTATAAATCGCTGCCTAATATTAAATTCTTGCATAATGTTATTAATTTTGGTATTCTATTATAAACAGTTCGTTATGATGTATGAAATTGATAAAAATTATACGACCAGTGTTAATATATGCGCCAAGTCTTAATTTCTTTGCCTTTTAGCACCTTATTACTTATTACAGATATTGTTTCCTTTAAATCAGAACCTATAATGGTTGTGTTTATTTTAAATTGCTTCGGTTGTTGATATCTTCCATCTGATTATATCGAGATAATGTGGAACTCAGATGGATGCAGAGGCGTTTCTATAATATATGTTTTACCATCCTAGGCGAGCATTTAAATATGCTGTCCTCTTCCTTTTAATGCCATCACTCTCTCTCACAATTGTTATTTGTAATTATTAAGATGTAAATGTTTTAAATTTATAAGTATTTGATTCTATATTTCTATTTTGTTGTATTTCACGTTGAGAATACCTTAAATGTATAATTAGTAATGTTCTCAACATGTGAAATAAATAAATGAAACGAAGTTGAACGTAAAACTGGCATTAGGTATGAATACATAATTAAAATACAATAACGCGGAAAACAGAAATGACTTTTTAGATCATGATACAATCGCAGTCAATGACATTAATAGAACTGTCAGTGAAAATGCTTTAAATACACAAAACAAATCAATTGTCAGTATAATAGAAAATGAATGGTAAAAGAATACGTTTTAAAATAAATTGTTTGTAAAACGATTATAGAAACAGTAAAACGTTTCGATTTCATTTTCAGGGTTAGATATAACATGAAAAAGTGAACGCGTGTTTAAAATTTTCAATTATAGGTAATAATAAAACTTTGGCCTCCCGGAAATAAGAACAGATAAATATATAATAAAAATTACAGCTTTATGGGCAAAAAATATGTTGGGTTTGTTGAAACGTGGGAAGTCAAATTTCAAAACTGCTAGGCATTCCGTTCCGTGTATGAGGAATACAAGCTTATCATTTGTCCATGTTCCAGGAGGATACCAATAAATTTTATGATATGTTTGACGTTTAATCGCATCGGTGGCCTCGTAAGTGCTCATGCTTTGGAAACAGAGGTCGCATGCTCAAATACCCCAGCCGCATAAGTATTTTTTTAAATAAAATTATGCAGGAATGGGTTTTGAGTTAATCGATTAACTGGTATTTAATACTCGTAATATTTCTATATAGTCTTCGCGTCTCCTTGACGGCCGAAAGGTTAGCGTGTGCACCTCAGAGTCAGAGATTGCGATTCCCACCTTAAATGTTTGACCTTCTTACAACAAAGATTGCCGACCCGTGGTGTAGATCTATATGCTCCGAATTCGCAACGAACATGGCTTTTAAAAATGTAAAATGCACATGCATTTACTGTAGTATAGTTTTCCAGTATATTTTAAAACGAGGTATATATGTGTCTTCTTTGGGAACGTCAAATTATGCTTACATTTTCAAACTGTACATGCGTTTAAATTAAATTATATATTACTATTTATATTTTATAACATATGGAATTTGTACAGATCTGTATGTATTGCAACAAAAAAATATTAGAATATAACTACAAGTTATAAAAAATATCATTAAATTTGGTTGCCATTTATTTAACAATTATCATCCTTAAACATTAAGAATATAGCATGTGAAAAAACAAGCCCTAAATAATTAAATTTACTAGCATTATCAAGGTAAAAAAAAAATGAATTAATTGTGCAAAAACAATAGATTAAAAATTATAATGACTAAATAAATGTAAAACAAATAGCACAATTAATCAAGCTCACATAGAAATTAGTCGTGCATTAGCAATTCGTTGATAGTAAAAAATCAGTAAATAAAATTCACGATAACAATGTTGTTTTCAATAATTTTGAGCGAAATATCATGTCAGCTAATTTAGTAAGATGAATCTTCACAAGTTTTTAATACATTGCGAGCAAACATGGTTAAAAAACTGATGTATACTACAGTTTTCTCGGTAGCTGAAAGATTAGCGTGCACGCTTAGGAGTCGAAGATTGCGCCTAGATTCCCACACCTGCTACATTTGAAAACTCCAAGTATGCAGTACTATTAATTATTGTGGAAAAAATCTGTTAATACATGTCTTGACACCGTAGAAATCTAAATAATATTACGTTTACATTTTCGGAGTGTACATTTTCATAATATGTAGATCCATATGCTCAACTTTCGGAGCAGTAATGGTAGAAAAAATAATATTTTGTCCGATGGCTTAAGCTGGAACTAAGCTCGCCATCACAGAGAATTAAAAAAAAAATTATAGGCTAGAATAAATGGATCTCAAAATATCATAGGTATCCAATCTTGACAATATTGTTATTACCGGAAGTTGGGTGTTACTTAAAAATAGTGAATGATAAATCATGAATGAATGTATATATAAAATAATAAAATTATAATCAATAAGGAATGTTGTCTATGATTTAAAAAAAGCGGTTATA
The DNA here is from genome assembly GCA_022683975.1 of Rhyacophila evoluta. Lineage (NCBI taxonomy): Eukaryota > Metazoa > Arthropoda > Insecta > Trichoptera > Rhyacophilidae > Rhyacophila > Rhyacophila evoluta. Next base: position 1,572 of record JAGVSQ010012160.1, on the reverse strand, counting down.
TTTGCGTACGTGCAACATTCCCAAAAAATTAATTTACAATTTACAACTTACCACGAAATTGATCGATAATAAAATTGGGTAAAAATCATGGTATGGCTATGAAACAACTTGTTTGCCCCAACTATCATAATAATTGTTTTTTATCGTTATACACCGGTCGAATCAAATTATTAGATTTGTCTATCTAAACTGTTTTATAATGATGTAAAAACAGTAGATAATATTATTACAAATGAAAATGGTATTGGAAAATTAATCAATTCGTAGAAATGTTAGGAGTTCAATTAAAATATAACTATTTTGTAAAATCTTATCATTACACAAGCAAACTATTTGTACATAATTAAACGAATAATATATGGGTTTTCGATATCTTCACAATGCATAGATATATATAATATATAAATACTTCTTGAGCGCACACTGTGTAGATCAATTTGATCCGCTTTCGGAGCCGATTTAATAAAAATGTACAAAATGTATAAAAACACACATGCGATTTGTACAATTACTGTTTTGTTACTTCCGCGATGCAATAAACTGATCTTTTAATAATTACTGTGTATTAAATAAATAACAAATTCTTTTTTTCGTTTGTTTATTATAATACGATGTTAACGGAATCGATTCAAAAATGATATTTTTATAACAAGCTTAAACAATAATATTAAACAGATGTGAGAATCGCGAACTAGATTTACCGGTTTATTAGAAGGATTACGAATCAAAATGGTGTTTCTATATTTATATGAATTATATACAGTTTTAAAATGCTGTATTTGTTATTTATTGTTTCCCTCATCGTGAAATTATACAGTAATTTTATCAATAAAGTTACTTGTTTCATAATGCCAACGTAATAACTAAGTGCGATATAACATTTCTTTGTTAACCTAATAAATACAACAATTGCTGTAAATGCGGTGCATTTTATGAGAGCCCTATACTTCAACAGTTAGTTTCAGTATGGTGTGGTAAGCAACATATATAATACATATCGTCTGTCACATGAATAGTAAAAGAATCAGCATATAACATATTATCATAAGTTGCTAACCAACTTCTTCTGAGTAAGTTGACTGCACAATTAATCGAAACCAGTTGTGTGACCTTTTTAAATTGCTTCTCGAATAAAATATATGCAAAGCAATTGAACTGAATATTTTTACAATACAATGAAACGTTACTAGCATTGTGACGATGTGACAAGTCAACAGCTTCTGTGTACTCGTGTGACATTTCCACAAACGGAGCTATATCTAGTCAAAGTCAACCCAGTTTTTATGATCCATAAGACCCGTCATTAAGTTAGCGATATTTGTGCAGGAGTTTGCTGACAGTTTCACTAAAACTTCAAGCATGGCAAAAACAATTTTTAGTTTATCAATTGTAACCGATAATGTTGTACGGCATATAATATCGAACGTGGAAGAGAAAACGGACGTAACCTTCATTTTTTCACAATGAATTTTATTCGATAATCAGAATGTTTATAACTTAATATACGATCTATCAAAAGAATATAAATTCTGAATTATTTAAAACTGGTAAACTTCCATATGTGAGATCACT
>JAGVSQ010012158.1:338-11807 GCA_022683975.1 Rhyacophila evoluta | reverse complement strand
ACCATGTGGCCACCTATTTATTGACAAAAAGCGAGGCGTGTTTTATTGGATGAGGTCTTAAAGACACTCATATAATTATTCCTTGGAACAACTATTATATTTATTGTACCGTTCATACTAACTATTGATTTTTTTATCTTTCTGTACAATTTTATTTTTAAGGGAATTCGTGCACATGTGTAAACATGGTATATTACAATATACCGTTGTGAGACCACTGACAACAATTCTCTCTGTAATATTTGAACTGTGTGGAGTGTACGGTGAAGGAACCTTCCAAGCGAATGTAGCATTTCCGTACATGGTCGCAATGAACAACCTTTCACAATTTGTGGCTATGTACTGCTTAGTTTTGTTTTATAAAGCTAATAGAGTCGAATTAAGACCGATGCAACCTATCGGAAAATTTCTTTGTATTAAAGCTGTGGTTTTCTTTTCATTTTTGTAAGTTTTTTATTAATATAATATTTCTAAAAAATTATCCTTTATTTTGTATAATATTCTACAATCTCCACACTATTTCAATTATATATACTTTTATTTTTCAGCCAAGGATTTATTATAAATGTTTTAGTATATTATAAAGTAATATCATCTATATTTGATACTAATGACCAAGAAACTATCAAAACAATCTCATCAGAGTTGCAGGTAAAACTGATAATATTTTTTAATATGTTTTTATTTACATTTATAAATATCTATTTCTTGAACCTCGCACTAACAAAAGTACCAAGAATACATGGCTTACAACACACAATAATGCATGTATATTTACAACAAATTAATTAAATAACACATTGATTATTCATTGTTTACCAATGAGAAAATCATTTTTTTTAACTTACAATATAATGTAAGTACACATTTGTCCTGTTCTGATATTTTTGAATATGTAATTTTGAATATGTAAATTTGAATATCTTCTGTGTAGTACATCAGACATTTTTTGCTCCAACTAACAAAATCAATTCAATTTTTTAAATTTATTTTCAGGATTTTCTTATTTGCATTGAAATGTTTATAGCAGCAATAGCACATCATTATAGCTTTTCATATAAACCTTATGTCATATCAATGGAACAAATGCCATCGTGTTTTGGTGCATTTCTCGCGATGCTTGATGTCTCAGATGTCACAAATGATATATCAGAACATTTGGGTGTCGTTAGTAAGTATTCGCTATCAATTTCTTTTTTTATTTGATGTTCCCATATCTTAAATGCATTTGGCTAGCTTGTGTTGAATCAAAATCATTTTCCAGTTTCTTTTATTACATCGTAACTAAGATTTATATCCCATAAATATTAGAAAATTATGAAACCAAATGATGTACAGTAAACCCCCCTATAACGCAGAGATAGGTGCCACGTTATTCGGGGTTACGTTATAGGAGATTATATGGCGCAAATGGGCGTATTCGTATTTCGGCTGACATAATCTTTCCGCAACTTGCGGGCAGGGAAGATTAACGTGACATTTCATTAATTAGTTTTATAAAATGCGTTAAATATGATAAAAAATATTACAGGAATATGTTTTATTTCACAAAAAGATACATATTAATATAAAATCAAAATTAAATTTAAAACCGAACAATTATTGTCGAAAGCAAAAAAAAAAATAAACATCTCAAATTGTATAAGTATTTAATCACTGTCAGTATCATCTAATATCACGTTACATCGAGACTTTTTTAATACCGCTTGCTTGGTGGATTATCAACTGGATTATTTTCTTTATTGTCGAAAATGACTTTTGCCCGCATTTCTTCGACAATTTTATAATATAGGGGTTAACATATTTCTAAGTGTTTAGTTGATTCGGTCAATCGATCTTTTCAGAAATCGTATCGGAGATTTCTACAAAGGAGTTGTGTAATTTGATCTTTTGAAGCTTTAAAACCGGGAGCAGATTTCTCTGTTTTAGAGACGTACGTTCTATCTGGCATCTTTTTCCAATTTAGGCCCGTATCAGCGTTGAATACTTAGTCTGCTGTACAACCTTCCGTTTGTATAATTGTCTTAAATTTATCCAAAATATATTAGCAGCTTCTAAATCGGCAGAAAAACGCTCACCTTATATTTTAATGTTATTTAAAGAAACACGTTTTTTAAACCTCTCGAACCATCCATTGCTAGCAACAAATGTTTCCTCAGAATCACGTTTTTTTTCTTTTAAACAGTCAAATAATTCTGATGCTTTTCTTTCTATCAGCTGTGCATCCAATGATATATTATTTCGAAGATGACGACAATTATCTGTTCTGACTAATAAATTATTTTTAACAGGAGCAGTTTGATCTATACGAGCTAATATTTCCAATGGAAATTCCTTTTTCGTATTTTATCTTCCATTATTTGAATCCTAGAAATTGTAAAACGGCTCATTAAATTGATAAAAAAATCAATGAACTTTAAAAACGTATTGAATTAAACATCAAGGAAATCTACGCTTACGGGAATAATTATTGTAAGGCCTTATTGCGAAATTAGATCATATTATTAAGATTTAATAGATATGCACGTGTATTACACAATCAAATAATTTGAAAAAAAACGTGAGCATCGATTGATTTACTTGATTATAATTCGTTTCATGAATATAAAAGTGGAAAATATTTTCGTTTAAAACATAGGAAAAAATTGCCGCAAACTGTATATGAGGGAACGGTATTGGAGTCTACGTTACAGGGGGGCTTACTGTATATTATAATACAATAGAACTGAATAAATTTAACAGAATACATAGCTCTTAAAAACTATAAAATTTATACCACAATCATCTGCCATATCTTTATTCTACTTGATAATTACATAATATAAATAATATACAAATTTCTTCTGTTCTCTTGACTAAAATTTAACAGGAACTTAATAAATATAACTTAATAAAGTTTCCGTTCAATTTAGTATTTATTTGCTAAAACTCTTATAATAATTGAATAATTCTATCAAATAATAATTTCAATGATTTGTCGATGGCTATTTCTACTGTAACATTATTGTCAATATTCTACACCTCTTATTAATCTTTCACACATGCTTTTGAAGATGTGTACATTTTTGATAATAATTTGAGGTTTTTTTATTTTCAATGTCATTCAAAATTTGTAAACCTTTGCTTAAGAATATAATTATTCATGTAATTATTTGATAGTTTTTAAATATTATAGTAAACTTTTGCTCATGAATATAATTATTCAATGCAATGATTTGATAATTTTTAAATATTATAGTTCTCTAAATTTTTCTCATGATATTTTAGGCAGCTCATTAAGTAGAAGAATCAGAGGAAAATCAATGTATAATCTTGCAAGGGGAGATGATGAGAGTTCCAGACTTGTCAGTAGTGAAATCGGCCCACCAAATTCTAGCACCAACACTTCCATCAATAGCCCTACATATATTGATGAGGCTGTTCCTTCTAGTAACACCGAAGTTTTCATTCGAAGCACTTACGGCTCAACCGGAATCACTGGAGCAACTGGTAATGATATTGTAAACCAGGATCATCTAGCTGATGACGTAAATAGGAAGAGTTGTTAATGAGCCTTTGAATCAAAGCAAAAAATGTGATAAAATTGATTTAAATAACTTTTTATTATATCTTATTTTCTAGTTAGGTAGGTACATGTGTATAGCCTAAACAATAAAAACGTCTGCCAAAAATGTTTTTGTAATGTTGCGATAAACCTTGATTGAAGTATCAATTTTTTGGAGGAATAATCTAGTAATTTTACCAAACTGATTCATAATTCAAAGTGTGTTATGCGATTAAAATAATAAATTAAAAATAAACCTACAAAACATCAAGAAATATTATCAATGCATCTAAAGTTCTTTACTTAACATGTTTATTTTAACTTTGGATTAATTCATCTTTAATAGTATGTAATCTCTTGATTTAAAACTATTTCAGTCATATATATTTTTTATTGTTTTATGTATTCAATTTTCTTTGATTTGAATTTGCATTTATTATATTTATTTTTATAACATCAATATGATGCAATAAAATATTCTGTGATCAAAATATTTGAAAAATTATGGAATAAAGGTTACTGTACAAAAACGCTTTAGCCTAACACGAATTAACCCATAAAGAAGAATGTACGTAATATTACATCCAACGCTGCTTGTGATCACATGAGTACGGACGTAATTCTATGTCTGACAGTATATCGCCAGAACTGGTATTTCTTGCTAAAATATAGACCGTTTTAACAACTACTAAATACTCCTAAATACATTTTCGAAAAAGTTAGGATATTATCATATACACCAACCGATATGTATCAAAATAAAATACTATGAAAAAACTCATTGAAATGCTGCGAAAAAAACTCATTTTTCAAAGGGTTAGTGTGGGACTTCTATAATAAGTCATCATATTTAAAGACAAAATGGATAGCATACGCAGGCGGGAACAATTCCAAAAAAAAATATATCAAATATTTTTAAATTTCATAGAAATTAACGCTGAGCATTCTTAGTAATTCTAAGTATTTACTTAAACTTTAAAAATAGCATAATTTGTCCATCAATACCTTGATATGTTTATTTACTTCATTATAATTTCAATATTAAAAAATGAAAAATCTTGTACCTCTGCATGTTCAACTCATAATGTGACCTGTGCATCATTAACCAAAAATTTCTTATTATCAATACATTTTGGCTCTGATAAGTTAGTTAGCTGGCTGCAACACATTAAATATGTCATACAGCTCTTGAACTTTTCAATCAACAGGACGACGATACAAAGAAATTTTATGTATTCTAAGGAAAATTTCTACCCACAAAAATCCAAAATTCTACTTTCCATCAACAATATAGAGTTTTGACTAATTTAATTAGAAATTCATCTCATATATATTTAGGAGAGATTTTTGTATCATAATTTCTCTTATTATTTTTAATCTATGGCATATACAAGAATAGAGATTTAATTGCCCATTATGCAGTGGTGTAGTGGCAAATGACGCTCAGGGCATAGTATTTATTTTCGACCCTCCTTGTTATATTTACCCCCCATAAGAACATGAACGGGAAATCTTCCAACCTTCCCTCCCACTACCCGCTACATCATCGCCTAGTACTTACCAATATATTAAAAGACTTACTCTACCACAAGTATTTCTCTCATGCTTAACATTTTGCTAAAAAATAAAATGAATGAAATACAATCAAACCTGTTTTTATGTGATATAAAAAAAGAAAAACATAACTGATGAAGTTTCAGAATATTTTTTTATACAGTCCCTCCCTAACCCCCGCACAAAAACAGGTTCAAGTATACGACCCGATTGGATTTTTGCCGTATCTATCGGTGTTTATATTGTTCCAAAGCATCTTTGAATTAAAGACAACTTTTCAATAAAAAAAAAGCTGCTCTGCTCTATTTTCATTTTTAAACCTCAATATGGTAAAAAAAATGCACTTTCATCCTCACCTTACAATGAAAGATGAAACCCATTTCATTTAAGTTTATATTATAATAGCCACAAATAAGAGGCATATGAATTTAATTTGATTTATAGGTTTGTATGTTATATGAGATACTTATAATGGTATATACTGTTATATTCCGAAGAAAGTCATGTTGCACTATGATAGCAATAGCTTTCTTTTTAACTGAGGACAATTTATAAATTATTCTCTGGTTTTCCCCTATTGTAACTTTATACTTTAAGTAAATTTATGAATGCTGTCACTGATGTTCTATTTTATTATTTAATTCCTGAAATAGTAAACTGCATGCTTAAGATAAAGTACCATCTATGGTCCAAAGTATATGGCATCTCACTCAGTAAAAATATCTCTTAACACATGGCTTACGGGGCGCACAAATTTGTGCGTTTCAGAAACCGTAGGTTGCGGCGGTGTGCACATTTTTGTGCTCGTTGGTAACATTCAACTTGTTTTATAAAAATCACACGTTTGGCTTTATTGATACGCGCTGCATATTTTGGGGTTTGTGGACAAACTTTAGGTTGATTAACCAATGCGTTCCAATTTCATACATGTGTCACATTTTTTAAAAAACACCCCGTAAGCCATGTGTTAAGTGATTTCTAATTTAATAAATTTATATCTTTGTCATCTGATGATTCATATACTATGATTTTATTTTCTTGAATATACAGAATTAAATATTCCTTCGATCTTCACAATAGAATCATGAAAATATAAATGCTTTATTATTTATAGTATGAATTATTCGAAATGTCTAAACTAAATAATATTAATTTTTCATACCATTTTGAATTATATAAAAGGTCTTGACTGATCACTAAGTGATAAATATTGTAATAATTACCAAAATACAAAGATCGATTTAAATTGCCTCCATCTCCGTTAAGCTGTGTGGGAGTAATAATTAAAATATATATGCATTACTTGCATACTAACATATTATACTTACATGATGTAATGCATAATTATAATAACAATTAACATGTATGATATTCACATTGCATACTCGATTCTATTTGTTTTTTAACTTGATTGTTTCTTACCTCTATATTCAGCTAAATCTGATGTACTATATTGGACTATCACCAAGCATCTCATATTAAACTATCTTTTATAATTTCCTTTTGTTTCATTAAATTTCGATCACTTTCTTCCATAAGATACAATACTTGAAGACAATCACAAGCTATATATTTCGAAACATGTTTTTTTTCTTAATTTTTATTGAATTCTTTGGTGACAAAACTTTCTCAAAACACCCACTAACTGCATTGGCTGCAATAAGCTACTATAAAATTGACATTTAAATTGAGGAAATAATACACAAGAGAACATTAAAAATGTTTAATTAATTCACACATTTAAAAAATTTGTACACTGTAACCAAATATCTGTTATTATATTTCAACACCAATGCTCTATGTAAATGTTGTTTTAGGTTCCATGTTAATAGTTATATACAATTTTATCTGAACTTATAATTCTGATGCAAATGTCTATATTGTGGAACACTTTTATCACCTGGAGTACATGTAATAATCATAATATGTATTTTGTTATCAGTCAACAATAATTTAATACAATTTAAGCGACTAACTATGTCATATCATAATATATTAAAATTGTTTTAGTATTTATACAAATTAAATGCTACATTCGACAAAGAAAAATACTAATTCATTTAAATCTGAGCTAACTTAACTACATAAATAGAAAAAGTACTCAAATATTATCATGAATTGTTGACTTTCAAAATTTCTTGTAATCTTAAAAATATATCTTTTTATTGACATATCTGGTAAAAAAAAGGTTCTTTAATGAATTTTACAAGCCGTGCATATAAACAAAATTACATTGAATGCAGTCACAAGACTTTCTTCACAGTAGAAAAGTACAAAATAACAAGCTAATATTCAATATTGCCTACTATGTACTCTCTTAAACTTACTATTACATACTACATTTTCAACTGAAGTCTTTGCGGTTAAAAATTAAAATAATGTAAAACAAAAAATACCACAGCTTTTCAGTTCCTTTAAAAGTGAATGGAGAATAAAAACTGTAACAAAGTTGTTAAGGCATATGAGCAAAGAAAAAAACTATGAATTTTTAAATTCACAGCAAGTGAACTACTATTTGAATTATGACACACAGCATGTAAACCACGTGAAATAGGGCATCAATATCGCAAGCGGCAAAAGTAACTAACCTATCAAAGGAATACAAATGCCTTTAGCTTACAAACCAATCCAAAGACAAATAATATAGAACACAATATATTTTAGTGGAATCTCAGCTCTTTATGTACTTTACAATATCTTTACATCTTCCTTGCTTACATTGGTCATTTTTTAGAATAATTTTGTGTCCATCGATTGCTTTCACATATGGATAACAGTCGATTCTGAAATTTCATTAAGAACTTATTTTTGGTAAATATTGCTTTAGATAAATTTAAAGCAGGGTTGTAACACTTTTTTCAAGTTGAAATTACAGTTAGCGTAAGGATCAAACAAATACTAAGTACCTATATTTTATTATAATCACCAATAGAAGCTGCTCTTATTCATCCGGCATCATTGAAAATAATAAAGAATATTAATTTTTATAATATATCATCATAACATCGAATGTATTTTTCACCCAGAGATTCTGGAAAACTCTTGAAATGAAAACCGTTGCAACATTTCCTTTCCACTGAGTAGTGCATTTTTTGCATTCATAAACAGTGAGTCTTAATTAAATTTACCAGTTACAATATAACAAACTAACATTCTGACGATGCACTGAAAATATATTGCAAGCAGAGCACAAAAAAAAGGTGTCAACAAAAGAGATAGATATTCAAAGTCTTATCATGAAAGATGAAATAAATAATAAATATTTCGCATTCTTCTTCCTTGAAAGGGATTCAAATGATCCATTACGAAACGACTAGGGCGGGACAGCAACCTCTTTTGCCATCAGATTACTCTTTACGGAGTTTCCTCTTGCGAGGCGCATCGCCGGAGCCGTCATTTTCGCCCGATGACTCCGCCTGTTGGTGAAAAAGTTTTCATAAGAGCAAAACTTCAAATGAACTGAAATATTGCAAATTTGATTGGTAATAGAAATACATTCATAACGCAAATGTTTTTCATTGCTCTAACTCTATCAACAATTCTTAGCTCTTCATTCCTTTTCCGGTATTTCTACCAGATACAAAACTTCAAAGTTTTAATTAAGAGTATTATGATATGTACACCTACTTATTCTCATTTATTTGTGAACTTACATAAGAAAAAACTCAAATAAGCTGTAATAACAATAAACGCAATTACCTGCGGTACAGGCTCTTGATCTTCCGGTTCAAGTCCTTGTTTAGTATTAGCTGATTGAGAAGTTTCTTCTTCATCTTGGGATCCGTCTTCATTATCTTCATTTTCAGCATTTGATTCTTCCTCGTCTAAGTGATCATGTGGTTGATCTTCTGTTACAGCATCTGTTTTTTTAGTTTCAGCTTCTTTCTCCAATTCTTCTTTCTCCTTCATATAACACCAAATAATGCATAAAATATCAGAATACAAATAAAAAAATTCAATTCACAATAAGTCAACTTAAAATGAAAGCCACCTCGCCAGCATAGATCCAGTATAGCCAGTTAGAGAATGTATATCGACTGTAGCTTTTTTTTAAATAATCACAATGTATACAACTTAATACAAATTCTATCAAAAGGATGTGCGCTGCAAATGTTGAATTAGTATCAAGATTTAGCTTTTAAGTTTGAAAAAAGTATGGCCTGTCGAATTTGCAACCAGGAAAAAGAACTTCATCGCCATCAATATGATTGGTTTTTCTTAAATAATTTATTAAATTAATATCAGATTAGGTTAAAAGAAACATTAGTTTTAGTTTTCATACACTTTTAAGGTTGTATCAATTTAATATTTTGACTTTGGCCCAATACCATTAAATTGACGTTTCTGTGCCTCCTGTAAAATTTGTTCTGTGCAAATTACGTCCTTTTTCCTTTCCACAGTCGATATCTACACATGTTTGAATGGCCTTAAGTAGTGCTTTGCAAACTTTTCATGCCACGGCTCTCTAAATTAGAGAACAATAGTCCGTACCCCCCCCCCACCAAAATAAATTCTTATAAATGTAAAAAAATTAGTTGAATTCAGCAAAAAACAAGAAGCCCCATATCGCTCGCTTACTGCCAAGACTTATTTGCTAATAAATTACGTTAAAAACAGGTAGAAAAATACATTACAAAAACTTTAGGTGAGATTTTATCTTTTGTGGTAATAGACAGTATTGGGCCAATTCTAGGGGTGCCTGGCGAATATAAAAACACCTCTATGTCAGCACTCACCTTCAGATTGTTTTCACACATGAAATATTAATCTTACGTTTCAATTTCAATCAAATAAGATAAAACTACACAATACCGGTTTAGTTGAGAACACAATAAATATAATTATAACTTATGGGATACAACATCATAAATATAATATATATTATATGCACTGCATCGAACCTAATAATTCTAGCAAAATAATGGTGTTGGAATATATAATACAGTCGAATCCTGTTATAACAAAATTAGTGGGACCATCCCTTATGCTTCGTTCTAATGAAATTTTATTATAAAGGGCTAGAGCATATGGATCTTCACAGTATAAAGATATCCACTCTGAAAGTGGAGTATATGGATCTCCACAATGTGACTACATGTTTTAACAGATTATTATTCACTCTGATTGGTTGACCCAATGGGCATTCAATCCAGTCTTGCACTTTTGGATTTTTTTTAAATCCAGCACAGATGTGGGTATCAAATCCAGAACTCACATCTGGAGCTGAAACGCACATGCTAACCTCCCAGCTCATCATCATCATCATACAAATACATATCACATATTATATATGTATATGGGTATGCAAGTAGAATTCTTCCTGTTATGCTATTTGACAGCTTGACTAGTCTAATGGTTGGAGGGCAGCTGTGCAGTTTGGTGATAGAAATTCGGCTCTTAGATTTTCCAGTTCACATATCAAATAATGAGCGGAACAATTGTCGATTAATATAACAATTTCCACCCTTTTTATATTTCAAGCAATCATCAAATATTCCTCGCTATCCATGATCTTTGATTAGCACGAAGTTGAATCGAAATAAATAAATATGACAAAAGACTGTAAAAATGATGTTTACATAATTTTTTTCTTTGCGTGATGTTCTATAGAATGTTTTCCGGTTCGCCATAATATGTTCGTTTTTCTGGAAATTTCTTTATTTTGGTGTTCATTATAGTGGGATTAGACTGCATGTACATTATGAATATGGCCAACAGTTAAACAGTATCATGAAGGAGAAAATCTAAATTGTATAGTAATTTGGATCTGATTTGAATAACTGTTTTTTTTTACTATTTAAAATCAACGAAATTTGTTCATGTGAAGTGGCAAGGATGTGCTAATAGTGGCAAATAATTTACCTGTGAGGGTACGCAGCACATGAAGATTACAAGCCCAGTGAGGAGAGCAACGACCAAAACATATACTGCCCAAAGCCATGGGTTTTGATCAGTCGTTTTGACTATCCAGCCCCAAACGCTATCCTAATAAATCAAATATAATACAAAAATTTACTAGCAATACTTGGAGAAGAAACACACATTGGAAACTATTTTAAGAATAAAAATGGGAAATCAAAAATTACATTAAGGGAACATTATTCATACATCACATGGGGTTTGAACTACAGATTATTTCTTCTGCTATTTTAACCTCTTTGACTCTTTTGTGGAGATACCAGATGTAAATAGAAACAGGTATAGAGCAGTATACAAAATACAAAGCCCACCATCCTGGCTTGTAGTTGAGCGATTTCATGATTCGGCCCCACAAAGACACCTACCAAAAATATGCTATTAGATTAAGCCCAACATTTGCTGCATCCAATGACTAATAAACAGATATATTTCATAATTTAAAATATAGCTGC
>JAGVSQ010012157.1:0-11807 GCA_022683975.1 Rhyacophila evoluta | reverse complement strand
TGAATTTATATAATTTATATCACTGGCTGCAAATAATTTATGTCACTGGCTGAATATATTAGTTTGTATACGCCACAGTCGTATTACTGACAAAAGACGTTAAAGTGAAAAAGTGATCTTGGAGATAACCGAGATTTAATGTTTGAGTCTCTCTGCTACATACATTTCATAAATTATTTTAAATGTATTTAGCAGAGAGACTCAAACATTAAAACTCGATTATCTCAAAACTTGCTTTTTCACTTTAACGTATTTTGCCAGTAATACGACAATATATTGATCTTAAACAAATAAACGAACTATTTAATATAGCAATTATATGACGTACCTAATTTAAAATTTCATAAAATGAATAAAAAATACCTTTCAATAACATTGACATTTTGATGTTTTCGACATCCAGTTAAACCTCGATGTAAATTCTTCTGCTTCTTCTTATTCGCTCCCTACGTGGAGCATATGGGCATTACGAGCCAATTCCAAGAATCCCTGTCGCACACCACTATTTTTGCGTCCTTCCAGGTGATCCCGTAACTCCAAAGAATACATTCTATAGATAGTATTTAGCGGACTTCCGGGACGTTGATAACCGATCGGCTTAAAGAATAGGCAGGCCAGGTTCAGACTCCCTTGAGGCATCTGCAATACGTGGCCGAGCCAGGTCCAGCGTCGCAGCTTCATTTTGTTAGTAACAAGTGGCTGCATGATCCGTTCTCTTATCTTCTCATTTCGAACGAAGTCATACCACCGTATCCCCAGAATTCGCCACGAGCACCTGTTTTCAAAGCGTAGAATAGGCTGTTTTGGGCCTTTCTTAGATACCACGTTTCGCAACCTTAGAGCAGCAGTGACAGAATGTATACATTGAACAGGCGGCATTTGGTTGTTACCTTGTACAGCAAACAATACTTATATATTTATTTCTGTTTGGTACAGATGTTGTAATTTAAACTTATCTTTAAAAGATTTGGGATTTTTGTCATATTTTTAACGAAATTTGGCGCCGTGTCCCAAGGAGGCGCACACGCTTTAGCGTTTGAAGGTTGCTTGTTCAAATTCCACGACCCGTCGATTTGATATAAATTAAAGCACAACTGGATGTCCAACGGCTTGAGTAATTAACTGAAAACCAATCGTTTGAGATGTCTTCGAATCCAAACACTTCATTTCTATAGTGGAGATTTTCAAAATGCAGCGATCCATATGCTACACTTTCATATAGGACACAGGAAAAATAAAATATTACAAATTTTCCATGGACTCGTATTTCTTATATGTGCAAATACTTTATTGTGTTATATAACAATGTCAGGGATACGAAAGCGTTTTAATATAATGAAAAATCTGAAGTAACAACAAATATAACCTTTCATTGTTTTCGTATCGTATTCTGTGCCGGATATGGCGTAATTGGTAAGATAATGTAGCCAAAAACAATCGATGTTTTAAATACGCGAATCGGCGCACCTTCTGCAAATTTATCGTATATCCTACGACCAAGATTTCTTTTCTGATTGTTTTACGTAATAAAAATAACAATTAAGATATTCATATAATTATTAATTGAATTAAATTGAATTAAATTGAATTAAATTGAATAACTTGTTCAGTGAGTTAATTATTTATGGACACACTAAAATCATTCACTGCTATGATTTCAACTAATATCATAAAATCAATCGAATTGGATATGCCGATTCGTAAACAATGCTCTTCAATTTCTAAATAACGAACAAAATAAACTGAAAACTTATTTAAAATTGGTGGGATTATGTACAACATTACCACATGTGACCGCTCCCATTTTGGAATCAACGGAGTACCTGAGAGCAAAACTGAACGCATAGGACTGATTTATATGACATTTTATGTATGTCTATTAATAGCACTATAAATAATCTTCTGTTTCTTTACTAAACATAATAATTATCGAAAGAGTATAAAGGAATTTTTAAATGTTGAACTCAACTTTTTGAATATCGTCGATTGCGGAGTCAGTCACTCAGTGACAGATCAATATGTTATATTATTATAACACGTGAAATATAATGAAATAACTTCTTTAAAATATGTAAATATACAATCGACACTTATATAAACGATGTTTACGTAATTTGGTCGAACTCTATCATCATACATATAATTGTATGATTTGTTCATGGTTGAAAACAGCGTTTTCCAAACTTTTTCATGCTACGGCCTCCCAAATTAGATAAAAATAATCCGCGGCCCCTGATAACTAAATTATCACAATTTTCAAAAAACGGGAAATCCCAAATAACATTCAATGAGTTTAATTAATAATAGTAATCATAGAAAAGACTGGCGGCCTCCTAGAGAATCGCGACCTACAGTTTGAGAAGCATTGATTTACAATACTAACATTTACAGGGTGACAATTCAGTCGAATCGCTCTGATGGCTATTGATAAGTGTTAAGGATCGGGAGTTTACGTCTCATAGCTTCGTAAGGCTTTAAAAACGCAAAATTGTCAACCAATTGCTTTACCCATTCAGTATTCAGTCCTGTAACTTTGATTATTATCGTTCCTTCGCTAGGTTACGAGGTTAAAAGACTTTCTGGTTGCTTGGTACGCGTGCCACATTTCTACCATCCCTGTGATACGGCCTTTGGGATTTACGATCGCATATGGTGATCCACGTAAATAGTAAATTATTGTGTTTAATGACAGAATCACTCATGGGCGTTATATATTGAAACATATTACATTTTAGTGTCATTATAATATATTACAATCACTTTTACTGTTGTAATATACGAAATGTAATCCGGATAAGGTGAAAGTCAGCCTGATACTGACTATAAAGCAAGAGACGTATTCGAGAAAAATATTTGAAAGGTATTTATTTATCCAGTGGGGCCAGGGTAATGCCCTGACACTTATTTTCGAGCCAGAACACTGCCCTGCCACTTTTTGAAACGCAAGTTTTCAAGCACATTACAAAATATGTATGTCTTTTTTAACTAGCTATATGTTCGATTTTAAATGTTGTAAAATTCCAACTAGTCTCCACGGTTAGCGTTGTTGGTAGCGTGAGCGCCTAGCAATCTGGGGAATTCGGGTTCAATTCTTCATCTTTCGGATTTTAAAAATCTGAAAAATGTAGGAATGGATGCCTATTGGGTTGAGCAATTGTCTGATAAACGATTCTCGTGAAAAATAATCTGTCAAGACGTCTTCACATTGCGGAGATCCATATACTCCTCTTTCGGAGTGAATATCTTCACACTGTTTGTAGATCCACCCCGCTTGTTTAATACATCTGTGAGTGCTGTTCTACAGTTGTAAAACGTGGCACCCAACAAAGGCCTAAAACTACCGTATTCTAAGCTTTGAGAACACAGGTGCGTGCGGCGGATTCTGAGCGCACTGTAGTATGACTTCGTTTCAAATGAGAAGAAAAGAGAACGGACTATGTAGCCACTTATTACTGACAAAGTGAAGCTGTTACGCAGGAACTGACTAGGCGCCATATTGCGGATGCCTCAAGAGAGTTTAAACCTGACCTGCCTATTCTTCAAACCAACGGATCATCGGCATCCTCGAAGGCCGCTAAATACTATCTATATAATTTATTCTTTGGAGTTACGGGATGTAGGTATAACCTGGTAGATTCTAAGAATACTGAAGGGTGACAGGGATTCTTGGAGAGGGCACTTGTTATCCATATGCTCCACTTAGGGAGCGGATATGGAAGAAAAATAATATTATCATAACTCATAACCTTTATAATGGTACCATACTGGAGATTATGAGTTATGAAATTAGAGCTCTCTACATTCAATAAATCCTGCTGTAATTGTCGATTTGACATTAACAGGCATTATGAAGTGTTTTTATTTCATTTATATCCAAATAGGATTAACCAATTATTTTTTATATCCGTATTATTTCCGAGGTTTCTAAATCTTGCAAAAAAATTACACAGGTGCTTGTTTATTAAATCCGTATTAATTTTGTCAGATTCTATGCAGCTATCCATCTTATAGCGTTAAGGGGACCACTCATGAAATCTAAAAATGATTTATGATTATAATAATTAAAAATCGATCAAAACGTATTCATAATCTATTTTTAAATTCATGTCTCCCGGTAATGTAGATGTTAGTTTGTAAACCTCGCATCCAGAGAGTGCGGGCTCGATTCCCATATTTACTAGATTTTTGAAAACTCAGAAAATGCAGGTCTGGATGCACATTTCGTTGAGCAATTGTCTGACAACTATTGTAATTCTCATAAAAAATAATCTGTCAAGACGTCTTCACATTGAGGAGACTTTACACTCTGTAGATACATACGCTCAACTTTAGAAGCGAACGTAGTATAAAACGTAACATTAATTCTTCTTCTTCTTCTTCCATATTCGCTCCTTAAGTGGAGCATATGGACACCACGCGCCGCCTCCAAGAATCCCTGTCGCCCGACAGTGTTCTTGCATCCTCCCAGGTCATACCTGCATCCCGTAACTCCGCCGAATACATTCTATAGATAGTATTGAGCGGCTTTGCAGGACGCCGACGACTTTCTTGTGGCATCCGCAATATGTGGCCGAGCCAGGTCCAGCGTAGCAGCTTCACTTTGTCAGTGATAAGTGGTTGCTGGACATTAATAGTAACATGAAATAAAATGGCATTTTATACAATAACAGTAATTGTAAGTGCTTTTTTCATCTTCCGTAAAAATTGCGTTGTGTGGTATACAGATGCATTGTTTTGTAATGTGCCATATCGATATTAACCGGATGTCTACCAGGACGCCGGAATCCAATCGATTGGACGTATGTTTTTAACAACCAGTTTCCTTCTATCGAAATGAATTAACATTGTAGAAATTCATATACCCTACTTTCGAAGTGAAAAAAATGGGTCTTAAATAGTCTTTTAATAATTCAACATGAAAGACATCAGTTATATGCGAATTTATCTTTAAAAATAATTAAAGCAGTCTACCTAAATGTGCCCACCATCCACCCGCCTTGTCCTTACACCTGGTCTAAATCAGGCGTATCCCGAAGCTCTGATACCGAGGAGCGATCTACTTTATTTGACATGAATTTCCCGGGAGTAAATATAAATTACCCAAGGTTGCTACGCACTTAAGTGTGCTGAATTTAAAAGGAATATAATGATAAAAAAAAGTCAATTGAAAAAATGGAGACTTATTTGGTCAAGCAATTTATGTGAAGAAATCATCACACTCGCCGTATGATGCCGCAAACTTTTTAAAAGCAATGAAATTCGCGCTTGTGGCAACCAAGTCGGATGGCTCAATAGGTTACTTAAGTTGCCAAGCATTAAACTGTGCTAAAGTTAAAATCTATCCATATAAACATAAAAATCTGTTCGCTTTGTATTTGAAGAAGATATCGCTTTGAAAATATCACGTGTTGTCTACAATAGATGGCAGTGTATGTAAATAATGCGGAATTAATATACTATAACGTTCCACCTTAAAATGCGATCACTGCAAAGCATGCTTTTTATTGTTGCAATTATTACAGAAACGAAAGATCAAGGTTTCGAGTGAAAGGATTTCGAAGCCTTGGTTGTGAATGATAAATAATGGCTTCCAACATCAACTATCTCACGATAAGAAAAGTACAAAAAAAGGCTTAGATGGTATAGTAAATATGTTACTTTTATTATAGAAAAAATCGAAAGTAATAAATTAATTTATCTTTAAATATCGGTTTGATTGATTGATTTCTATCATGCTTTAAAATTGAATCTTGCGTTTCGTAACACTCCTTTTTATAGTTCTTTTATACCTGCCAACTATATGTTAATCATATATTGGCTAAAAAAAAACAGGCCTATGGAGTTTGATTATTTGGGTCGTTGTTATAGCATTGCATATTTTTTATTAAATTAATAGCTTAACACTTAGCTTAATAAAAATGATGAATGGTTTTAGAATACAGAAAATATTTCTCCAGTGATTTAGAGATTAGTGTGCTGGCCTCGTATTTGGCTAATGCAGGCTCGATTCTTAAATCTGTCGGATTGTTTTAAATCTGAAAATGCAGGGCTGGATGCCTATCAATTTGAACAATTGTCTGATATCTTTCAAGGGATATACTCAATTTTCGGAGCGAACATTATACATTGTGTAGATCCATATGCTCCTCTTTACAAACGCAATTTTATACATGGTAAATATTAAAGATTGCCGCTGGACCTGGTTCGGTCACATATTGCGGAAGCTCCAAGAGAGTCTTGACTGACCTGCCTATTCTTCAAGGCGATCAGTTTTTGGCGTCCGCTTTTTTGGAAGCCCGCTAAATACTGTCTACAGAATATATTCAGTGGACCCATGGGATGCAGGTTTGACCTTGGAGGACGCAAGAGTACTGTCAGGCGACAAGGGTTCTTGGAGGCGGCGTGTGTTGTCCATATACTCCTTAGGCAGCTGATATGTAAGGATAAAGATATTAGAGATACATGTATAGAATATGGTTGGTATATTTATCCACCTAGCCGAGAGCAAAGTAACAGACTAGATCTTTGGAAGAAAACCATCCATCAGATGGCTATGGATGCAGCGATAAAAACCTGACTGGGTAGGAGGGTCGCGTCGACGGCAAGCACAAATCCATGCTTTTTTTCCAAATATTAAATAGCGCATGGAGATAACTAAGCTGACTCCAGACAATTTCATTGGTCAATTTTTTATAGGTCACGGTGATTTTGCCACCAAGTTTTAGTTCGGCCTTATTAAACAGTCAGCATATCCTTGTGGTTATATAAAATAAGATGCCAATCACATACTGTAGGAATTTCCAATAATTTGTACGGAACGGAAAGAGTTACTCAAGTCCATCCAACTAGTTATTGGACCCATCGGACCGTCTGACTTGGTTGCCACAAGTTCAAATTAAATTGCATTTAAACTGTTTGTGGTGTCATACAGCGAGCATGATCTCTTTCTCGCAATCGCTTGACCAAATAAGTCTCTTTTTCGCATTCTATTTATTTTTAACTTCAGCACACTAAGTGCGTGGCAATCTAAGTCTTGGGTAATTTATATTCACTCCCGTGACATTCCTGTCAAATAATATAGATCGCCTCTGGAATATGCCTAATTAAACCCAGGTTTAAAGATGGTGCCGGTGGATTTAGATAAATTTATCAAACATTACTTCCACAGTTCACTTTTATCTACCTAGCTGATTAAGCTCACCTCAGCGGAGGGGTAAAACTTATGATAATCATGTTGGACCATATCTGAATCAATAAAAAAATAAAACAATTACCCGGAATTAATATCCGTTTCAACTATCCAGCAACTGGCCCACTAATTGTTTCGTCAAAAATACGACATTTATTATGTATGATCAAGGCAAACTGAAATCGCATTCGATTAAATAGTTTTAGATAGTTTCATACAAATATAAAATAATGTTTGTTCCATTAATCTCCTGCAATTTATCTGTGTTTTCAAAAATGCGCCTATAAAATGAAATCCTGCTATCTGGACCCCCGTATCCTTAATGGCGAACAACATAAAAATGGCGATGCGTTTCCCTCGTTTATTTATTACGCACCCTTAGCAAGAAACGATGAAAGAGGGTTGATATTAGGACAATGCACGAAGCGAATCACGATCAATATTCTTGAAACTTACTTCTCATATTGTACACCATCGATTCTGCCAATTATTCTTATATTATACACTATCAATTCTCATTGGAAACCTGCTCCTATGTTTAATACTATCAATTATTGTTAAGAAATCTATTACAATGTCGTACACTATTAATTACTTCTAGAGACCTACTTCCATGTTGTAAACTATCAATTATTGGTGGAAACCTAGTCCTATGTTTAATACTGTTAAGTATGTCAATTATTGTTAAGTAATCTATTCTTATGTTTAACGCTATCAGTTCTGTCACTTATTGTTTAGAAATCTATTCCGATGTTGTACACTATAAACTATTGGTGGAGACCTACTCCTTAAAGTACAATATTAGTTATTGGCAGAAGCCCACTCCTATGTTTAATACTATCAATTATGTCATTTTTTGTCAATAAATCTATTTCAATGTTATACACCAGAAATTTTCAACGTTTTCTGGGCTATGGGCCCATTTTGAGTTAAACAATTCTGTGCCTTCCTGTCTTTTAGATCTCGCCCTATCTTGAGATTTATACTTTCATACATCCGTCCAAATTTTGTTATTCGTAAATTCTACTTTCGTATCCAGTTCAATTGCTAAGAGTCAATTTGGTAATATTTATAGATTAGGAAATTTATGGAAAAACATTACCAATTGCAATTTTAATGCATTCCCAAAATGAATTTTTTAAGAGCTTAAATTTAACATACAGAATGCTAGAGTAGCTGAAGAATATTTGAGACAAATTCACACCATAAAAAAGAAAATACATGTGTCTGTCTGGCTGTCACAAGGATTCCTTCCAAAATAATAACAGAAGCGATGTGAAATTGTTAAATAATATTTAAACTGCCATTTTTAGGCCAACTGTGTTACTTATAACTTAACTTCATCATCGATGATCGACAAAAGACTAAAAATATTATATACAGCCAAGTATTGAAATAAATTTCTAATATCAAGATGAATAAAATGTATTTGAATAAAGAATGAGTTTGAATTTCTCCCCTGAAATATAGGGTAATAAAGCTAGAATATATTATATTATTTAAGTGAAAAGCTTGCATAAATATATAGAAACATCCATGAAAGCTATCATCTTAGGAGCTTTTTCAGTGACGCCGACGCCGGCGACGACGCCTTTGTTGAAATAACCAGGAAATGGCCGCCAATAGAGATGATATAGGTGCGAAAGTGGTGCTGAACTATTTGATTTACTCGTGCAAGCCACAAAGTAAAGTTAAAACTTTAAAAAGTTATGCCCCGAGACGACGCAGAGGAAAGCTTTTATCTAGGCTGGCCATACGTCTAGTTTAAAATAGGACAGTCATTTTTGCACAATTCCTTTTTATATTAATTTTACGACCGTATTTTAACAACTGAAATAGATAGTGAGTGAATAGTACTTTTTTATATATCATGTTCCTCCCAAAGTCGAGCATATACAGTAACATAGTTGTTTGTTTCTCTCGAAAATTTTACTCAAATTGACTTGGCTGGTTTGCAGATTAAGACATCGTTATAATATACATATTGAGGACACTAAATTTAACTTTATGCTAGTTTAAGATTATTCAAATCACGGCATACTCTTCTTCTTCATTTGTCATGTTCTCTTCTGAATTGGAGCATATGGACATTGTGAAGAAACCCACACTGAAAGCGGAGTAAATGGATATCCGCAATATGAAGACGTCTTGACAGATTATTTTTCACGACAATTGTTTTACAGACAATTGCGCCACCCAATGGGCATCCAGTTCTACATTTTTAGATTTTTTTAATCCGACAAATGGGGAATCGAGCTCGCATTCCCATTTCAGTCATGTTCAGCGTCACAACTTTACTTTAGCACCATGGTCCACTCTTTTATCTCCGTGTTACGAACGAAGCCACTCCTGCAACATACAATATAATATATCAACTGTGGATATGAAAAAAGACATAACCCTCAATTCTTCAAAAGTTTTGATACGATAACCTGAATGTATAATATACAACTCGATACGGTTTATATCAAAAAGATATCAACTGAAAATGCCTAATTATTTTCCAAATTTAGCTTTTAAGTTTCAAAAAAGGGCTGTGAAATTAGCGACCATGAAAAATGGCTCACACCTAACTTACTGTCTTGGTTTTTCTTATATAACTTATTGAGTAAATAAAACATCAGTTTTTAGTCTTCACGCAGTTCAAGTTTTTGACATGTTTCAACTTTGGCTCAAAATCATTAAATAAACTTTATTGTGCCTCCTGTAAATTTCGTTATATGTAAGTTACCTCATTTTTTTCCACGGTCGATATGTATTGAAGTTAGACTAATACAGAATTTGTGCGTGAGGATAGGTTAACGAAGGTATCCAAACTGATCAATGTTGGTCTTCACTGATTTAATGACGGAAGCAAGCGACAACTCGCGTAGCAAGCGAAGGCTTCGCTGCTAAATCGCCACAGGGGTGATATGGACGCTCCAGGGTGATAAATCCTCGACCCTCGTGTGATGCATCGCTTCAAATAGGGGTACAAAACTACTTCTATGTTAACACCGGATACTACATATCGTGTTTGATTATAAATTGCACACACGATAGAAATGGATGCAATTGGAGATCTATGTGTTATTTTTATTTGTATTATTTATATTATATCGCACCAATATAAAATCAACAACAGAATATATTGTAAATACGGTATACCATGTTCGTTCCCAAAGTACAGCATATTGATCTAATGCAAAATCTTCTAGATCATTGATTGCAATCAGCTATGAAAATAATTGTACTATATTTTTAAAGTCGAATAATATTCATTAAGTGCGGAAACAGAAAGACGACATTCCAAAGCAGATATCAGTCATACACTGAGTTATTGTGTCAAGTCGCTTAGAACAGTATCTCTCTTTATATCTAAGACATAATGACATCATTAAAATGAGTGATAGACGCTATCCTATACACATCCCAATATCATCCACACATGCATTCCAGTGATAGATTCAATTAAAAAGGGTTTATTTTTTATGCTATATATGCTCATAAAGTGGAGTATATGAATCTACACAGTGTGAAGATATCCACTTCGAAAGTGGAGTATATGGATCTCCGCAGCGTGAAGACGTATCGACAGATTATTCTTCACGAGAATTATTTGTCAGACAATTACTCAACCCGATGGGCGTCCAGTCTTTTTCATTTTGGATTTTTTAAAATCTAGCAGGTGGGTAATCGAACCCGCATTCCTCGGATTTCTATACACGCATGCTACCAACTACGCTACCGGGGAAATATTTACATGTAATAAAAATTATAAAAATATCTTTATATCAGGGCTTCCCAAACTTTATCGAGTCGCGGCACCTTTTTTGAATTAAGATTTTCTCACGGCACTATATTTTTTTTTCTTTTACATTTCGCCCGATTTTAAGATTTTTACTTTCGTACTTATAGCTTGTGATTCATAAAATATTTCGCGGCACTCCTGTGACTTGCCCACACTTTGGGAATCACCGCTTTATATTATATTTAAAATAAAGCTGTATATTGGGCACATGGAATTTAAGTTTAAACTGTTGTTATTACGAGGATCGACTGTATATGTTAGTTATTATTCCATAAACAATTTACAAATAACGGCTTAGACGAATCGCTAACAATATTCCCTCGTAAAACTATATATTTATAAAATAAAACACTCCTTAAGTAATCACTCCATAAAGTTCCATTCATCACATCCATTCGTGATGACTAGTGGCAAACCTCAACATAAATTAACATAATATATACACTGAACCTATTACATGCTTTATAGTGTAGTAACGAACGTAGAACTCCCACTAAGAACATGCCCAGAAATCCTCGAAAAACTTCTCCACTATAAGAAAATCACGAAAAATGTTTTTACATGAAAATTTTTTTACTTGGGTGCCAAGAAATTTTGTAAAAAACGTCAAGTGTACCCTGAATTATCAAAGGTTTCGGAGCACTGATTTGTAATATTGTGCTTAAAATACGAATCTTTATCTTTGCATATTTTGTAAAACGAAAAATGTTGTTCATAACCCATTCATGATAACATGAATTTGATCATATTTTTTTTAAGCCATGTTCGCTCCTAATCTGGAGCATATGGATCTACACAGTATGAAGATATCCACTCCGAGTGGAGTAT
>JAGVSQ010012156.1:0-11808 GCA_022683975.1 Rhyacophila evoluta | reverse complement strand
TTAAAAATATCAAAATTAAAACAAAATTCAGTAACTGAGATTAAAATATCGATAAGGAGAAATTCTCATAAATTTACTCCCTCTTGTTCTATTGCCATAATTTACTCGCATACGGGGATTCTCTAGAGAAAATTTTTTAGGCAGGCTCGAAATAAAAAATGGCCTTCAAAAGCTATTTTCTGAAATTCAATAACTTACAAATATAACGAAATTTAAATCAACAGATTTTTATACTGACCTTATCTTTACTAACAACGTATGGTATCAAAAATAATAATATTTAAATGAATTAAAAATCATTACTGTAATTAGTTGTCAAAGAATATATTTTATTTCATAGAATTTGAATTAGCACAGTAAATATAATGAAGTCACATTCAAAACTATTTAAACTTTTAAAGCTATTTAATGGAATTATTTTTAAAATTATATTAACTGTCCATTCAATCCTCATACATCATAGAACAATAGTATTAAATTATTGCATGTCAAAAACAATATATTGCTATCTAATAATAAAAGTCTCCCCAGTGTTGTAGCTGGTAGCGTGCGCACCTAGCAATCTGGGGAATGCGGGTTCGGTTCCCCATCTGTCGAATTTTAAGAAATTCAAAAATGCAGGACTGTCAGAAGTAATTGTCTGATAAACAATTCTCGTGAAAAACAATCTATCAAGACGTCTTCACATTGGGGAGATCCATATACTCCTCTTTCGGAATGGATATCTTCACGCTGTGTAGATTGTGTAGATACACTGTGCTCCATGCTAGGAGCGGACATGGTATAAAAATAAATGACTGAAATGATTCTCTAAAAAAATGTTGATATATAATATGATTTTCACATTTTAAACATTAACGTTTTGTTTCACGCGTGAATCGAAAACCGAAAAATAAAATATATTTTAATATTTAATATGCAACTGTTGATTAATTCATTACAAGTATTGCAACTTTGTGGTACATCTATTTGCGATGCTAATATTATATTGTGAAACTTGAAAAAAATTATCTTTGTAAGTATGATATATTTTGTATACCATGTCCACTCCCAACGTGGAGCATATATATCTACACAGTGTGAAGATATCCACTCCGAGAGAGGAGTATATGGATCTCTGCAGAAATATAATTATGTTAAAGTTACAGTAAATAAATAATTTTAAGCAGTCATGGATGATCGTTTTATTAAAGTATTTTTTGAGTAAGTTCATGTTAAATAATTAACGTTTTCAGTAAGCGAATCAGAATAACGCGTGAAAAAAAGAGCTTTTTTTAAATCGGTCTATTATCACTTATACATTGGTAGAACAGTAGTTACAGGCGACATAAAGATATAAAACACAGTAAACAAAAAATAAACAACCCCATCTACATACTTTGGCGACGCTTAAATTGGGAATAAATTTTAACGTCGCAAATAAATCTAATGTTCCCGATCCGTTGCGAACGGAAAAAAATACGAAAAAGCGCGCGAAAAAATGGAGCTTTTTTCAGATTTTTGCGCAACCGGAAGTTCCGGTGCACTGTGCATTCTGCGACACGCTACTACTGGCGCTATGCGACGAAAAACATTGTGGCGTAACTGTGTATCATTTGAATGCTTTATGCACTTTTGCGTTCTTTGTTTGCGATACGCCGAAAAAACAACTTGTATTTACAGTGTGAAATAAACATGTTCGGGAAATAAAAATAATTATCAGTTATCACTCTATACCTTGCTAAAATTATCAAAAATATATATTACAATAAATGCATAAATCATATTAACGTAAAGTATTCTATAACATGTTAGAACTCTTACAATATTAACACTTTTTAATAACCAAAAACAATGTTATGATTGACAGTTATTTGGATTTATTATAAATATATTAGAGTATTTATCAAGTTGTTCAAACGTATAAATACGTTATGTTTTGTGTATTTTCAATGTTTGTTCTGAAATTTTTGTATATCGATGTCTTAATGACAACTAGCTGCCTCCATACATGATCTAAAAAACGATTTTGATGCCGTTTTATTCTGCCTTAATTTTTCTATCGCACGAAATTCTCAAAAAATAAAAAACGTAAAAATACTCACACGCCAGTTAACTCCATGCAGTAATATATACGTTCACCTAAGTATTTGATTGGTGCTGAATACTTTGAAGCAGTAGATTTGAATGATTTGCAAATTAAGCCATCGATACCGGCTATTCATTGTGTGAAGATGTTCACTCTAGAATACGGTTATACGGGTCTCTGCAATGTGTAGACTTTTTTGGTTTTTCACAAAAGTTGCATACCATAAACTTGACAACATATTAGCCACCTGACACAGCATTTTTGAATTTATTACAAATTCTTGACATTTGTGGGAATTAAACTCGCAACTTCCAGCACTGAAACGTCCGATAATATAACATATCCACCAGGAGCCAGCGTGTTATTCGTATACATCGAACATGAAAATGCTGATAGATTAATTTAATTTAAAATTTTAATAAAGAAAGGAATAAAAATTATAATGGATTACAGATATTAAGTATTTTAATGTTATGTTGAAAGGAATAACGTGCTATATATTAAGCTACGGTGATGACTATAAGGCACAAGTCATTTGTGCCTTATAGTCACCAACCCCTCTAGAGGTTCATCTCACTCACTTCACTCTCTGTTATTTATAAGATTTAAGGCCAGTAATAATTAATCAATTAAAAGTAGGAAAAATCACGTATCTATAAATATATATCATATTAATATCGCCGCTCTAAATGTGTTCCCAATATTTTCTGAAGTAATAAGCATACATTGCTTAGTACCATAAATCATGATACTGAATTCCGTAGCGGCATTAAAATTAAAAATGTAAGGTTGATTGACTGAGAAGGTAAGCGATTTGTTGACAATATTTACTGGAAGAAGAAAATATGTCTGCAAAAATGAGAATAGCATAAACAGAGACAATAAATGGTTTGTACTCTGTGTCTAGGCAATCGATATGTAAAAAAAATAATGTTACTGTGAGTATGGTTCCCATAGATTCAACATATTACAAGTCACATATTTTCAAATGACACAAATAAATTATAAAATCGAAACACTTATTATTTTTTATTTTTCATTTAAATATTTAATGGCTATAATGATTTGAGGCATAAATAATGCAATGATTTTTAAGTATTGTATTTCTAAAAGTCACATCCGTCAGTAATCTTTGTAGTAATCATAGACAATTGAATTTGACATCACGTTCCAGAGAGAAAATATAAAAGTTAATATACACAATTATTTCAATGCCAACCGTCTAACTGTATGTGGTAATTTTTTTCAATGGATGAATAGATTAAAATATAACTAACACGTTTGTCTCGGACAATGACCAGAGATATTTTTATTTCGTTTTTTTTGTCATTTACGTATTTACAACTGGAACAAAAAGCAGGTAACGCACGATTTCGAAAATATAAAGCAATTATTAAACCATACCATACCATAAGCCGACAACATGTTATATTATACATTTGTTGAATTGTTCAGGAGGACCAGAAAACCTTGCAAAAAATAAGTATTGGGACATTAAAAAAAATGAGATTTGGTTGTCAGCTCTTTGCTCAACTTATTGGGCATCTAGTCTTGCGGCTTTGTATTTTTAAAGATCCTGGAAGTGTGAGAATTGAATTCGCTATTTCTTGCTCCGAAACGTGTACGCTAACCTCTCGGCTACCGATTTTACAAATATATATGTTAAACGTAGTTTGTTATGTGTTCTTGACATTATTATTTTAAACAATCAATAAATAAAAACTTGCGAATCAATCTCTTGAAAATAAATCAAATATTATATTATTCATTAAATATACCAAATGTTAAATTATAATTATGACAAATATATGTCATTTAGGCCATTCTTAATTTTAAACATAGATTAGTAAAATATATTCCTCAATCATTTAATCATTTAAAGGAAATTTATGAACTGGTTATTTTTGTGGGTGTGGGCGGTGTAAGTATCTGTAAGAAAATATTATGCGTATGCAAGTGTTTCAAAATGTGAAAAGTGATTAAAAATCATAATTTTATATCTTTACAAATCTAAATATATAGTTTCAAAGCAATATCTGATATTTAGGCTTAAAAGTGGCCCTTTTGATAAACTGTTTAAATTTTGAATTTATAATTCACATGAAATGTCAGGGTTTTGCTGAAGAGAATGAAAAATAATATTATTGAGAGAGATTGTTACATTTATACTTAGTCGCATTATTATTTCAACTAGAAATTTTAACTTTTTATATTTTATTCGTTCAAAAAACACAAGGTTATTTTATATTATGAAAGCACTGACCGTACGTCCTTTTTTAAACGTGAAAGTTCTGTTTCTTATATTTCATGGCCATCATGTTGATAAAATGCTTGTTGTGTACCACTTTTTATACAACTGATTTTTGTTTAAAATTTTCTTACCCCGTCTTTGAAAGTGGAGCATATGCTTCTCCACGGTGTAAGAAATGTAGTGAATGGATTTTTGTCATTTAAAGAACTATCCGGACAGATTTGTTCACGATGTTTTTAGCTAATTGCTTAATCTATCGAGCATACAGTTTGTGGTATTTTGGCAATCTTAGTGGCTATTTGATTCAAACCAATAACTTCTGGAATCGATGTACGTGTACTTACTTTTTGACGACTGAAGAGGCAATATATGTTGAACATATATATGTCGTAGTTACCTGTATCGATTTTATAAGTAAAATCGATACAAGCAACTACGAGTACAATTTATAGCTGATAGACACACATCAATACGATATTGAGTATTGATACCTAAAGTAGTATCTATAATGAAAGTTGTGCTAGTTATGTCGAAGGCAGTGAGAAATTTGATAACAATATCATTTTTGAAGAATCAAAATTTACCGGCTAAGATTTAGGCAAATGACAAATGGAGAATCAATGATGAAATAATGATAATTTATAAATATCTATATACGTAAGTGCATTTCTTACTTTTTAAATAATTTGTATAAAATATGAGTTCTTGCTTCGTTTGTTGTAGAATAAAACATACCACACTCAGTTGTTTAAAAAATATATTTATTTAATAAAAATACTTAACAAATTATTTCAATCACTAGTATTACTAAATATTTAAAATGTTGACTATTCCTTTTTCATTTTTTTAAATCAAATATATCTTAAAAGTCTTTCACTGTTTCCATGCATGGCTTTTGCAAATTTATTAAATTCATGTAATAATAATTTAATAGTTTCTAAGTGATTTAGTATATTTTTACCACATTTATTTCGAAGCGTATGGATCTTTACAATATAAACTTTATGTCGATTCATTGTTTTTTTACGAGAATTTTTGTTTATATGGAATCCAATGGATACCCATATCCTAGATATGTCGTATAATATTTAGACATTAACTAGTCAGTGTATGTAATTACTGTGAGCTTTAGATGAAGCTTTCACTGCTATAATAATTATTTTACAATATGCGTATTCCTATCTATTTTGGTATCTAAATTTGTGGTGGGCATTATGATCAGTGTAATTTTACAATTGCAAAAATATTATAGTGATCCAGTAATATCAGACACTGGATCTTAGACACGATCACGAAACTGAGCTTTTTTATTCGTAAAATTGATTTTAAAATAATTTATAATAGTAAATTTTAGCTTTGCTAAATCGGAGTTATAGCGATATTGTTTTTTATTTGTTAATTAAGGTAAGGTTAGGTAATTTATAAAAATTTCTGGTATGTAATTTAACTGATATAATTTGACAGCGGAGACACTGACTAAATGTATGCATTATCGAAGTTCATACTTTTTCTGTAACATATTCAATGTATGTGTATTTGATTTGCTACATGTAAAAATTCGCAGCCTATAAACGAAAAGATTTTTACATCATTAACTTTCTTTAGCTATAGTTCGTATACAGTATTTAATTTTACACTAATTCTCTACGGAACAACATTTTTTCTACACCCTAATGAGCTTTCTGTTTTTCTATCAAATCCTTAAGATCATCCCTTACTATCTTTTTCCTCAAAGCCACATTCCAGAACAGCCAGCTCAGCGTACAATACGCATAGTATACACATATTCCCATACACGTATAAACGTCAATTTGATAGTACTCGTACCACGACAAGTCCCTTGCAGGGGTATCTAACTGTGGAGCACCTTGATATTTAATTACATATTCGATCCAATAAATCGCCGTTTGCATCGGCGTTGCGGGCCTGTCATCGAAGACGCCTGATATCCGCTTGGCTGCTTGTCTGTACGTTGAATCTTTCAGAACTTTTTGTAATACGGTTTTAATGCTTTCTTCTGATATGTGGTTATATCGCAATACCTCGCCGAATGCATTTCTTTTCGCCATTGCACAGTTGGCGAACTGGTCACCATAAACCGGTATGCCGACAACCGGTATTGATCTCGCAATTGTTTCTTGAACGCTCATTACACCGCAATGAGTAATAAAAAGTTTCATTTTTGGGTGTGCTGAAATTTAAAAAAAATACATATGTACATCTCACTTAAAAATTGTCGTAGGACTTTCCACGTACACGAGAAAAATTCTCATATATATAAAGTAATTCACGCTTTCGAATAACATATATTTTCATTGGACTTAATTTAATGCAAAGTATGTTTTATAATTCATATAAGCATATAGTTTTAAGCAATTAACATCACCAGTAGATAACAGTATTCAAATCAATATCTCTCAGAAGTGGCTGGAAGACTATTTGTATCAAATTTATGTTACATTATAAAAAATATAAGTAATCCAAGTCATAAGTCAATGCAAGTCAAAATTGAGGTTTTTTTCAATGTATTGTTTAGTTTATAGATCAACAAATATTTCGTAAGTATGTATTTTCGAATGTATGAAGTTGTTAAGACATGATAACGAGACGGCAAATAATGATTTATACAGATATATAAAGAGTTTCAATTCTGTACACATTGTGTTTTATAAATATACTTTCATATGGAAATTTACCTTAAATGAATATAACTTGTTGACTGAATAAATATTTTTTAAGCAAACTTTTCAGAAAGTTACGAGAAACAAAAAACGAAAAAAGTCAAATATTTGCCCAGAACGAATACTCGTTTTACAAACTGGTTACTCTTAGTTAAGCGTCGTTTTATTTTCTCAATAGATATAACGATAATATCAATTTTTCAGTCGTATTGAAATCTCCAATATTATTCGGTATCAGATATAACTATGAATATTTTAATACCAAAATGAAAATAAAAATATTTGTCTGTTTGAAATATTTTTGTATTATCAATAATACATTTATGCTTTAAAAAAATTTAAAGCTGTAGTTTGTTTATTTTGTGAAAAATAAAATATTGCTCGAAATAAATCTGAAGTGAAGATTAAATTCTTAACAAATTTTTTAGTTGTCAGTAAGTTTTACCCAAATTAAAAATAGATTTCATTGATTTGGATACGTCAGATACCTCGTTATATATAAAAGAATAACGAGGGCTTAATAAATTGTTTTAATAATAATTTTAATTAAATCACAAATAGAATTGATTGGGAACTATATACGTCTATAAATACGTTAGTTTTGGACGCTGGATTTCATAGGATCAAATCCCAAGTCTGCATAAAAATCAATGATGAAAAGTGTTCAAATAATAGAGATTGATAGACTTGAAATTCGCATCAGATGTTGTTGAACATATATATCGACTGCAAAAAAGAAAAAGAACGTAGCCCTCAATTTTTCAAAATAGATTTTATTCGATAATCAGAATGTATACTATTTAATACACGTTCTGTCAAAAGGATATAAGCTGAAAGTTCGGATTTAGTTTTTGAATTAAGCTTTCAAGTTTGAAAAAAGGATGGTCTGTGAAATTTGTGATCAGGAACAAAAACTTCTATGACATCGATTTCGTTTGTTTTTTTTTATTAAATGACTCATTAAATTAATATCACATTGGCATTATGAAACCGCAGTATTAGTTTCCGTGTACTTGGGCAGGTTGTGACTATTGAATGTTTTTACTTTTACCCAAAAATCATTGTATAATCTTTTTTTGTGTTTCCTGTAAAGATTATTATGTGTGGGTTACGTGTTTTTTCATTTCCACGGTCGATACGATCATTTAACCGTTTTGAATTTTGGTGCTGGCATTAACTGCTAATTCAATTTATTAAAAGCTGTTTTATTATAATAAGACAGATAAAAATGTAAAACCAATATATTTATAATTTTAAATACTCTTTTGGAAAATGCTTGTCAAACACAGGCTTTAATTTAATAACTGCAGCTACTTGTATTGTACTCAATTAAGCTCAAAAAATTTAGTTAAATATAATTTATTATTTTATGGTTTTAAATCACTTTATACTTTACTTAGAAAGTGAACTGATACAGGTATGTTATTAATGCGGAAAAATGTTGAATAATTCTTAAACTATTCATAAAAATTCATACGAAAAATTACCTAATATGTCAGCCTGCGGCAGCCATTTCCCGTATAAGATATTGCCAGATTTTTCGGGCAATTTGTCTGCATCCCATTTCCATATGATCCTCTCCTTAAGGCCGGAGAATACTTTAGTAAAAGCTTTGATGTTCTCCTCGGGCATTTCGGAACTTTGCGCTCTGCTACCCAGACTGAAGTAGATGACTCCGTCCGAAGCTTCGTCCATAAACTTTTTGATATCCTGAAAAAATTAAGCGATCGCCTTTTGTTAGATAAGAAACCCAAATATTTGCGTTAAATATTAATTGAATTATTAAATAACAAAAGATTTTTTATTTCCTATTATAAAGTTAACACGACTAATTCTGTTGCCTTATGCTAGAGTGCCTAAGTACGTCAGATGTTGGCTATTTTTACTGGTGATATAAAGTAATTTAAAATGTTTCTTCTTTTATATAATATTATACTAAAAAAACTGTCTAATTATCCACATTAAGCTCGTCAGTATACATATGTATATACTATCTTGATATATATATCAAGATAATGGAATATAATCAGATTTTCATCGTGATTACATATATATAATGAAAAGCAAACAATTAACTTAACAAAAAAATTGCTATGTTTTACATAAGCACTTCTAGCATAAGACTATACGATTAATCCATGAAACCGGCACAAGTTATTCACAGATTTACTGGAGGCTCATCTTCTCGTTGTTGAGATCTATATGCTCCGCATTAGGAGCGGACATGGTCTAAGCAAAACAAATGTATTATACATTAGAGAATAAATGTAGTATTAGACTTCTTTTCTATCGTGAGTTTTAAAGAATCTTCTGTGACTAACGTGCTCATTTCAATACTGGATGTTGTGGGTTCATATGTCGAAGTTACAAAGAGATTTTTAAAAAGTAAAATATGCAGACCTAATTTGTTGGGCAATTGGCTGACCAGCTATATATGTGGACAATAATTATTTCGATATAAGTATACACGATATGGAGATCCATATACTTGATATTCGGAGCGTTATGTTATAAAATAGGGTCGTGAAAATCATTATTAAAACATCTTACGCTGTACATAAATCATTTGATTCATATTTTTTTAATTTTTAAGTTGCGGAAATATTGAAAAATAAATGAAACCTTTAAAATTATATAAATACACACATATTTACGTTTTCAGTTTTCGTATAGTCTAAACTTAATTATAATCAGATGTTTCACAAAAAAAAACACACACACCAAAGATAAGAAACACAATAATTATTCAGTCGTTGACAGAGTTTCGTAACATTTGAAAACAAATTCATCTACATGAGCAAGACAATACAAACACCATTATTTTTTATTACAGCTAAACTACTTTCGTAAAGTAAATTTATGGGAGTGAAATATTTTAAAAACATACAGTTAATATCACATAAAATATCTAAGTAACAATTATATGCACATTATATCAACAGTAAATGTCATATTTTGATGCTTGCAACATTTAACTTAAAAGCGAAAAATTATGAGAATTCTAGCTTTAATCTAATTCTATTTAATGTACGACATATAGTACGAGTCAACTGAAATATTTATTGTTTTATTGAATGTTTAAATTTATAAGTTTCGATTTATTTTGTATATAAAGATACACCATTAGAAACAACGGAATAAGAAAAACTTTGGCACCCACTTTAAAAATAAATACAATACGAGTAGTATAAATAAATTGTATAGACGATTGATAAAAACGAAATTTAGAAATGAAGCTTTTTCAAGTATGAAATACGCGTATTTTAAATACATCATATGAATGTTATTTTATAAAAACAGACAAATGATTGATTAATAAAAAAAAAAAAATCTTTTGATTTTATTGTTGTGAGAACAGTTAAATTTTTTGTAACCAATTAAGACAGGAAATTAACTTCTCATACCAAAGATAAATTTGTTCGTTAAATTTATTGTATTAAAAACAATAATATTCAAAATGTGACATATATTATTTTATTACTAATACGTTATACATTTTTTTTGTTTTTATGATGCTTATTAAATAAGGCTAATTATATCACTTATTATATCACGTTATCAGCTCAATTCGG
Organism: Rhyacophila evoluta; assembly: GCA_022683975.1. Classification (NCBI taxonomy): domain Eukaryota; kingdom Metazoa; phylum Arthropoda; class Insecta; order Trichoptera; family Rhyacophilidae; genus Rhyacophila; species Rhyacophila evoluta. The sequence continues at coordinate 1,236 of JAGVSQ010012156.1, read as the reverse complement.
AGGTGGTGCATATGAAAACGTAGTTATGAAACATGAATGTTTTCAACATAAATAATTGACAGTTTTCAAACTCGAGAGTTGATTGTCAGCTAATCGCTCAACTAAAACCCAACAATCTTTATATATCACTTAGTTTTTTTCATAAAATCGCGTATAAATAAATTCTTTCAGCATAAACTAACGATAGATTCGTATGTATTCCAAATAAAATATTTATTTTTTTATTTAATATAATCTTGGATACTTGTTCAAAATTCAAATATGATAATGAGTATGGTATAAATGAACTACATAAAAAATAAACTTTATTTTTTATGATAATCGTTATTTTATTTGATTGTTTCATACTATATCGACAGAAGGCAAATAAGTTACAAAAAATATTTAAATAATACGTATAATATTTAGAAAAATAAATACCTTCGGTAATGGTTGTGGTGTTTTTATATGAAGTCCTGCCACTTCAATAATTCCTGGAACATTCGTCCTGGCTCCATTTATACTGAAGTGAGAATTTACTAATACTAACGAAACATTTCTTTCTAATTCTAAAATACTGGGTAAAGGCTCTGTTAAATTTTTAAAATGCATTTTGGCCAACTCTTCGTGCTCTGATAACAGATATCTACTTCTTTCAAACAAATCAACCATAGTCCAATAAGTGTTCCTAAGTCTGTCGAGGAATTTGAGCCTTCCGTACAAATCCAGTCTTTCGTGGACTGCGTATGACAACTCATACGGATTTCCCATGTATTGGTTGACGGCATGGGATGATCCTACGGCTGATAGTCCTACTATAGGTGCGTTGTATTTGTGTCCTAACATCAGGAATACCTCGTGGTGGAATATATCATAGATTATAAGATCGAAATGTGACGTGTCTTTCTCAATGAATTCTTTAAATGCTGATGAAGTTAATACGAATTGAGTTGTAGTAAGTGTGGCGTTCCATAAATTTGACGTTGATGCGTAGAATGATCCTGACTCTGGAGTCAGTTTCTCTTCGCCTTCCAATTTTGGTACTGTAACAAATAAATAAAACAATAGTTGTTACAAAAGTCTATTTCACTTTTACTATCATGGTGTTTTAATCCTAGAATTAATCAATTTTATTGTGAAACCAACTCACATTTCTTAATATATTATAACAAATATATAATACAGTTCTATTTTTTTCATAATTAATATTTTTGACTGATGGTACTTGATGGAAATCGATTTTAAATTCTAAATTAT
>JAGVSQ010012155.1:0-11808 GCA_022683975.1 Rhyacophila evoluta | reverse complement strand
ACATATGGAAGTTTAACAGTTTTAAATAATTTAGAATTTAAAATCAATTTCCATCGACCACCATCGGTCAAAAATATTAATACTGGAAAAAGTTCACTTTGGAAATACCCCCTTCATATATGATAGCAAGTATAATTGCTGAAATTCATAAAATTCTCAGTATATCTCTTTATATTTGAATTATAAACACAATCATATAGAAAACACTATTTTAAATTAAATATTGAATTATGGAATTGACAAAAAAAGTGCGGAATATGATGTAAATTTCATATGAAAAATAATAATTATTACTTACGTAGAGCGATACTGAAAACTTGTTTTGCGTCGTCGAATGAGTTACGGGTGTGTGTGGTGTTGCTTATTTCTTAATATTAATATTGTCATAATCAGGTGCCGTAGCAACTGTCAAAACTTTGTTCTTATTTGTTTTCAATCGTATTCAAAATTTGCTTTAACCGTGTTACAACATATCTTCACAATCTACTACTTATAAGCAAGGCTCCAAAAATTAAATAATCTTTTCTAATACATATTTTTAAAATTTATGAACGGTCAGCATAAAGTAATAGTTTTAAATTAATAATATTTTTCAATGTACCAAAAATTTGTACTTTTAATAATTTAAACTGTACGTATGTGTATGATATAATATGGTAGTGGACCAGTAACCACTTAAAAAAAAACGTTTTAAAAACTTATATTATAAAGTTATTTCGAAAAGATTTTTATCCAATAGTTCACTGCCCTAAAACTATCCAGTTTATATCCGTCTTCCTTCTATCATGGCATGGCTTTCATGAGCATTGATTTAGAGTATTTATTTACTGTCAGCACTAAAGGTTCTATAAAATAAATATATTTTGTTCTAATACAAACCAAAATACCTATGCAAAAATTCTTGTATTAAAATATAATACTCAATCGATATAAAATTGCAATTATACTTCAATAATCATACTAACGTACAATTTGACTGTCTCCCTGATAGCGAAGAGGCTATCGTGCGCGTCTACTAATCAAGAAAATGCGGGTTCGATTCCCCATCTGTCGGATTTTTAAATAATCCAAAAATGCGGGACTGGATTGGGTCTATTGGGTTAAGCGATTGTCTAAAAAACAATTCTCGTGAAAAATAATCTATCAAGACGTCTATCCATAAACTCCGCTTTTGGAGTGGATCTTCATACTTTTTAGATCCATATGCTTCACTTTGGGAGCAAACATGATATAAGAAGAAGAAAATATAACAACAGTCGAGATGTGTCAAAGTGACAAAATAAAAATAAAGCATTCTTGAACACAAAACAGCATGTTTTACAGTGTTTATTTTTGTTTTTAACAATTTTGAAATTCATATTTTCTACTGGCTTATGCGCTATCGTCATCTGTTTTTTTAAAGTGGATTTTAAAAATTTTAAAATGCAGGAATGGATGCCGATTGGGATTGTCGTGAAAAATAATCTATCAAGACGTTTTCACATTGCGGAGATACGTATACTTCACTTTCGAAGTTAATATCTTCACCCTGTGTAGACCCATATGCTCCACATTGGGAGCAAGCATGGTATATACACGCATAATATACTTAAGTACATTTCAATCTGGTACTTCAACTACTGAAAAAAAAACCTCTCTGGTAATTGCCTAAATCAATTGATTGCATAATTTCACTACATAATAGAAGTAACGTAAACTATTAACAGTAATGACGTATAATTGTTCTTTAATGTGTGTGATGTTTGTATCAATATCAAAGATATACTTGTTCTTTATATAAGGAACATATCGAACGATGTCATGGATTGTCACAACCCCCTATTGTAGGCAATTACTGCCCCGTCAAAGGCACGACGCACCCTGCCGCGTACCCGTCCCCACCCGCGAGCAACTTGCCCAGTAAACACTTGCTTTATTAATTTCAGTTTAAGAAATTCCCCTGCACAAGACAACACGACCCGGAAAATTCAAACTGGAAAATTAATCTCTAATTGGTAAAATTACTGACATGTCACCTTCTTGGAACGAAATTATTATTACCGGGGGGGCTGTTTATTCTCCAGCCTTTACATGTTCACACTAATCAAAACTTTGGTTTTGTACTTAATCAAAGTAGTGATATTGAATATTGACATAATTATTTTGTCACTACATCGACTGTAGAAAGGAAAAATAACGTAGCCCACACATAATAAATTTTACAGAAGGCATAAAGTCTTTAATGAATTCATACCAAAGTCTAAATATTAAATAGACACAATATTAACGCGTACGAAAACTAAAAATGCTGTTCAATTTACTCAATTTGATAGTAATTTAATAAATTACTTAGGAACCAATGCAGCTGATAGTTAAAATGTTTACAAGCCATCCCTTTTGCAAACTAAAAAGCTAAATTTTAGATACAATTTCGTAATTTACAGCTTGCATCCTTTTGAAAGAACGTGTATTAAGTTCTACACATTGTGATTATCGAAAAAAAACTATTTTCTTGAAAGTAAAGCTTACGTCCTTTTTCATTAATAGCGTCAATATGTATGTATATGTATTAAAACGACTCGAGTAAATTTCTCATTATATTTACAATACATAATCAATCATTCGCAACATCCAATGTCAAATATTCAAACACCAAATATTAAATAAACAGTTAATTTATATACTAAATTCGTATTTCTAAAATAATGAAAATATCACTCAAACTTTTGTTGTAATTTAACACATTCTTACAGTATTAAAAACATAAATTTTAATTATTAGCAAGATCGATGTATAAAAATAATTTACGTAACAATGGAAAGTTTTTGATAGAAATTGGTTTTAAAAACTATGCTATTGGAAACTTATACTCTTAAAACTACACAAATCAATTATGTGTAACCAATATATCATTTTTTTACTAATTTAGTCTGTGCACTTGTGAGTGTATTGACAAAAATATTTGTTTATTATAAACATTTTTCCGTACTCTATGCAACTTATTATCCATACACATATAATCAGAAGTCACTAAAAATAATTAAGACATCAAATAATCTACAAGACAACACAAAGGGATATGTTAAGAAAATTCTTTAGAATCTCGCGAAGAATCAACTTGCTCCATATTTGTAGCGACCTTGGCTTAAAACCCCATTTAATTTGAAAATATTAAAATATAAAATACATAGGTTCTTAAACAGTTATATTATTTTATTTAATATCTTTATCATAATACTAAATTTCACAATTTGAGATGAATATCAAATAATATTTACCTTATTGCCAAATAATTCATATCTTCAAATTATTGGAAACAAATATTTCCGTATTTCGCCTTAAAATTCACTGGAACTCGAAGTTTAATTAAATTATCTTTTATTATGTTACCACGAATTATATTTGTTCACCATTTTTTTTAATAGCTGTCGGTTTATATTAAAGTCATGGTGTCAGATCAAACATTGATATATTGATGTGTGATTTCTATCAATATTCAAACACCCCGATATTAGTTAGATTGTAAAATGACTATATTTTAAAGGGGTTATAATACAATTATGAAATTCTTGGGATAGGTAGAGGAAAATGGGTAACTTTTATTTAATCATCGCCATCAAGTGACCAAATAAAATAAAAATGACTACGCCTCAGAATTACAATCCAACCTTCATCTAAAATAGAATAAAATAACATTATTTTTTATTGTTTTCTATGACATTTATTTTAAACTAACTACTAACCAATATGAAATATTTGTCATATTCAATTGCTTATCAATTATTTTTTATTGTACCATGCCATATAGAAGAGCATGTACATTTCTATCATGCTAAAACTTATCTAGACATATTGAACTTGGTGGAATTGAACCCGCGACTTCTGGTGCCAAAACGTGCACTCTTACGTTCTCACGAGTCAAGTTTAATTGACCAATTATAGTTGATCAACGAGTTGAATGAAAACTATAGTGAGGACCTCTGTTTCAATACAGTTGATCAACTTTTTAGTGGATCAACAAAATTTTGACCCACTCAAACTCTATCGTTCAAGTGATGAGTTATTGATTATAGCCAAGTCACAACTTGATTTAAAACGTGTGAATTTCAGTTGGCTGTCAAGTTCGCTTTCAATTAGTCATACCATGCGTGAATATGACACAACTACTTTCGACACCATTTTAAGCCTGAAATTTTTGATCATTATTGAAATGTGTGAACATAAACTCATTCAAGTCATATTGAAATAATATTGATCAACTATAATCGATCAGTTAAAGTTGACTTGTGAGAATGCGACTTAACCCACATATTGGCTTATAGCCACCAAAGCAATGTATACATATTTTTATAGTTTAGTTGAGGCCCAGGTTTCGTCGTTTGACATTTCCATATATACATAATTATGTATGTGTATAGACTGACTGACATACGAAAAATATTCTCTAGTATAAAGTTGACGAAAATTTCAATTGTCTAATTACTAAACCATTTTCGTAATAAAACGTATATGCACATACATTAACATTAACAAAATCTCTTCACATGGTACATAACGTATGTTTTTATTATTTAATACCATACACTTTATAGTAATTTTTTGTCTCTGCTGTACAAATATGTGAGTGTGTTTCTCCATAAAAGTATTGAAATATTGCACAATGATGTTTCAGAAAAAATGGACCGTTTTTATAAATCGAAAAAACTAAGCTAAAAATAAAAATTAATTCTTAGAAGTGTTACAAATTGGGCGGGCCCTCTATTCGATTACTATGCAATATTAATTACATTACTCATTCTATTTCCGAAATACTATCATCGACGCCATTTCTAACAGACCATAGAACAGATGATGCTGTCGAGGTCATGAATTTGATAGCCAGAGGCATATTGACACAACTATTCAGCGTTCTTCCGACCTCGGATTTTATGAATGAAATAATTTATGGGAATACCAACATTATGTTACTTATACTCAGAATTGAATCACTATGAATTGATTGGCACAATGTGGATTATTATAAAATTTCGACTGGTCAAAATCGTGCTTTGCAAATCAATTTAGTGCATTTGAACATAGCCGACAATGAAAATATGATATAAAACCAACATGTATAAATTTTAACAGCCGTGCCTCTCCTACGAATAAATCATTAAATATCGATGTCGATAATTTTGCGTAATTTAATTTTTTTATATATAATATTAAAAACATTCGCTTTACATAAAACTTAGTGATCCAATTATAATTTTTTTTTTTTACTAAAGCGATAAAAAAATTCGCAATATATTTTATGGCTATATAGTAAATATATAATAAAATAAGTAAAATTATATTCATTAATAGAGTTTACTAAAATCAGCGATGTAATACTCATCTCGGAGATAAAATACTGTATAATTTTATTCATTTAATAATAACCAAGAGATATAAAATATCCAAAACTTAGACACGAAGGCCGCTGAATTAAAAAAATAATACACCAGTTCTACGAAAATTACTGGTGACAGTACACAGTGTACTGAGAGGAGTCAAGTTAGTTGGATGACATGGATCAAGCCGGGCCGTGCAATAATACTGGGAGGCAGCTGCGTCAGGCGACACTCTATGGGGGCGGCATAAACAGCGAAATCAAAATACATTTTGAACAATTCAATAATTAAAAATCTTCACGTCCCGCTTTTTTTTAGTCTAAGTTATTTAAGGGCCAGCATTTCGAAAACTTGCATCATACTGAGAAAATCTACCATACGATAATGACATGTATTTTTCTTGTTCTTCTCGCAGAGTGGATTTAATGCATATTTATATTGGTTAATTAATTTTGCTAAAATTAATTTTAGTTTTAACTACCATATTATATTCTTGTATCAATTAATATCTAAGATTATTGTTTCACAATTATTAGTTGTCAGGGAATCGCTAAACCCAGTAGGCATCAAATCCTGCATTTTTTTAAAACCCGTTTATTATTAGCGGTAAATTATTGGCAATGGAATTTCGCCTGGTAGGTATCAAATAAAATAAAACTAATTAATAAAAAACTGTATTTTCTGTTATAAAAATATTGTTTCCAAATGCAACCAGCATTTAACTAAACCAACGAATCATATTATTTATTTTATTAGTGTGTAGAGAAAGAAATAAGAATCTAAAAGAGTGGCAAAACAGATTCTTAACACGTGAATCATCTCAATGCTAATGGACCCACGGTTCCGGTAAATACTAGACTCGCCTGTTGGCATTTTTGCAACGTCTTTCGATTTAATAATATTGAAATTTGAGGAAATTAGGCAAACCATATATATTAATAAATATATTTTTTTATTAATATATCAACTAATTTGATTAATTTAGCTTCATAAGTATCTTAATGCTTACAGTAAACATTGAATTAATTTTAATTCTGTAACATCATGAAGTAATTTTGGATTTTCCTAAGTGGACGGACATATTAGTATTTACGTATCTATTTAACTATATCCGCTCGTATGTGGAGCATTGTGAAACTTATCTTTATATAAGTCAAAAGATTTCACCTCGTTAATTGCAAGTATTGGTTACCATCCAGATTACTCAATCCATTTGTTTGTTTTTTTTATCACACTATTTCACATGAAGCTGCAGAATTTCACCTCGTGAGTCCCGGCACCAAAGTGGACACACACACCAATTGGCCATTGATGCGTTTAAAAAAATGGCTAATAAACCTAAAATAGGAGGTGCATTTAATTAGTTTCAATGAAGCTCATTGAATACGATAACGCCATAACTTAATAATTTTCATTTTTTTTTAAATGATTTGAAAATTCAAATTATCAATTTATTTAAAAAAGTGTAATTTTGAAAGATTCGTAAACAATTGTAAAATATCTACCCGGTAACTTAGTTGGTAGCGTGCATGCCTACCAATCCGGGGAATACGCGCAATTCCCACATCTGTCGGATTTTAAAAATTCAAAAAAAATACAGGACTGGATGTCCATTAAGTTGAGCAATTGTCTGGCAAACAATTCTTGTGAAAAATAATCGGTCAAGACATCTTCACATCGTGGAGATCAATATGCTCCACTTTGGGAGCGGACAAGGTGTACAAATATACAATTCATTTTAAAAAAGTGCAATTTTGAATAATTCATAAATAATCATAAAATAACAGTCGTATCACATAAAATATCATTTATATCCGCGTGAAGAATCGAAAATGACAATATGCATTATATCTCAATTTATTATCAATTTTAAATCTTCATATACCGCTTTTTTATCGCGTTTATAAACAAATAATATTTTGATATAATAATTTCAACACCGAAATAACCTATTAACTCAAAGAATGTAATGCTTAATATCGTAACCAATGATCATAATTATGTTTTGTAGTTTATTTAATTCATATTTTAAAGATACAGAGTAGTCATTCTGAGGTATTTCCGCACATATTACATTAACCGTTTTATTTATCACGTAATCTCTGACCCGAGTTTTTCTATCGTCATTCCAAATGCGAAGTGTTTAGAAAAAATAATCTACCTATTAAAATGAAGGCATTAGTCAGTAATATGAATACAATCTACTATTTAAATATCATTAATAAACACACGAACGAGTCACCGTGCCTACGTATTTCACGTAAGAACCGGTCCACCTGTATGCTGACGGTTATGAATACGTCATTGTTTACTAATTACGTAGAGGTACACAGCGGTATGGATTTGCATCGTTCTTACATAATAATTCAATACGTCATACTAAATGAGATAAACGTCTGTTTTCCCATGACAGACTAATAATAGCCAATGTATACAAATCGGGGATTGTCTCTTTCTCAAGATATACACGGATACTAATGATTGTTTGTATTTCCCTAGGTATTTATGAATGAATTGAGTTATCGCTCATATTACGCTGTCTTAAATGAATTGCATATTTATACGGTTTTATTCCAGTAGTAAATAATGATTAACTCTTTGAGAAAATCCCACATACTTAAATTAAATAAGAAGTGGATAATGACCAGTTTAATTGAATGAATATTTTAAGTATTTTATCAATATACGAGTATTTGAGTCGCATAATTCCCATATGCGATAAGTGCTTTTTGGTGATTATTTTTTCATTCGTTATTTCTTAAAAAGACTTGAAAAATTATATATATTTAATGATATTTTTTAGAATACAATTAGACATTTGTTTTCTTGGTAGTAATAGGAGCAATCAAACTTCAAAATCATTTCAATCCCTATTTTAAATCATAGTGGAGTTATCGTATATATATTAGAACTAAACGAATTGTAGACTGACAAAAACACTAAATATAAGTGCATATATGTGTCAATTAGCACACAAAATTAGTTCACTAAGAATGTTAAAAATTGAATTGGAAAGGGAGTCAATGCGTCAAATATAAAAACTCACTATTGATCGTTGTTTGTTATGTTTCTTTTAGCAGTTCTTCTAATCTCTCTACTGACCGAAGTTTTCCAAAGTATATATTAAATAATTGTTCATGCAGTGGTACTTCCATATCACGCAAAAATCTCAAGTCGTTTCTACCATTAAATTCATATTTAATTTACCAAATCCTATATGAGATATTTTTTAAAGTTACCCACGAGAAAAAACCCGATAATATATATTTTCTGTCTTTTTTTGCAAATCAAAATGACAAAACTACATAAGCATTTATTTATATATGAAATATCCACGATCAGTTGCCCAGTGGGTATGGCGATATGATGACAATCAATCTTCATGCAAAAAACTAACAAGAAAAGTCTTCACATTATTAAGACTTATATCCTATATTTCTGGAGAGTAAAAATAATAGCTTATCTCTCCAGTAACGTACTTGGTAGCGTGCGCGCCTAGCAATCCGAAGAATGCGGGTACGATTGTCCATATATCGGATTTTAAGAATCTAAAAATGCAAGACTGGTTGCTTATTGAAATATACTGTATAATATACCTATATAATATACTGGTTGAAAAATTGTCTGTCAAAATTTCTTCATATTGCGGAGATCCATATGTTCCACTTTGGGGCAAACGTAGTATAAAAAAATAGATATTCTTCACTTTCGGAGCAGACATGGATATTTGAACAATAAACAATTAAATTATTATATAATGCCTGCTAAGTTGCGTCTCACATTTTTATAAGTCCATACTCACTTACGCATCGTTCATCTACTCACAGACTTAAGACAAAGATAAATAATACCAAGATTAAAATTGACGACACATATACAAGTTTGACATAATTTTTACTGTGTAATTAAATTGAAAATATAATTTGCGTCGATCTATTGTAGTTTAGTTTAGGGAAAGCACTTAATCTTTTCGTTAGATTTACCTCAGCCACTGTTCATAACGAATCGATTTGCAACAGATTAATCAAAATTATCTGATAAATAAACTTTTAGTCACCTAGACCAAATTTCACTTTCCTCAAACGTGAGTAATGACCGATCAATGAGAGTTTTTTTTTTTTACAAACTCGCCTTTTTGCTCTGTTTTCGATTGCATAAAGTATGATCGATTATTTTTTCTCAGAAGGGAAAACTTTGATGAAATGTGGCAGCATTCTTTGTGAAGTATGTATTTTATAACATCCGTTCTGAAAAAAGAGTGTATCGATCTCCAAGATGTGAGGATATCCGCTCCGGGATTGATCCATATAGATCTTCACAATATAAAGACTTGACGGGACAGTATCAAAACTGTAATATGCTATACTGGATAAACACTAGCAGCATACGAATGCTAAAATTCTAATAGTCCGGACTAAATCTTCAATAAATTTAGTGATTAGATTTACAACAAAGCCTCGTGAAAATAATATGACAGAACTAAGTATTGGAGACCCATATCATTCATATGCAAAATAGGTGTGGTTAAAAAAATCAACAAAAGTTGATTAATAGCATATCCAACAATAATAAATAGCAGAATACTACTTGAGTAATTGTGATCATCGATTGTTTTACATCACAAAATGTATAACTAACCAACCAGTAGTAATACCAATACGAAGGGCAATGCTTGTGTTTGACCAACTGACTCAAGCTCTAATATCTTCCAACTAAGTGAGCTATAGATTAATGTTATTTTATTATTTTTTAGAATATGTGGAATCAATTTGCCTTTTATGATAGAGGATCGGACATCCTCTCGGATTCTTCGATCTTCTTTTTACTTTTATTATTAAAATTGTTATTTTTAAAAGTAATTAATTCATACCTTTTTGCCATTGTTTATATGTCACAATATGAATACTTTAATTTTATAACTTGTTATATGAAAAATCTAATAAATAAACGATAAATGTAGACAGTTATGTTGGTAACAAACGCACTTTATACACTATCAATTATTTGTTGTCTTGTCAGAATTTAGTTACCGTGAAGAAGAGCCAAGGCAGATAATCTATAATCACATCTGGCATATTCGAAATACCTAATAAGTACTGGTGTATACATAACATTGTCGTACTCGATATACAAAAGTATTGAATTCGATACATGATACCCAATGTAATGAACTACTGAACTAATTTCCATTAACAATGATATCTAATACACTCAATCATTGCCTTAGTTCTTAAGTTATGTTCGTTGAAACTCTATACGTTCATTTTTCACATCTGATTGACGGTAGTGGAAAATTCGATTTGACGGATTCATATTACTTGACTTGTTCATATTATTAAAAAGCGACTAAATAATCGATCGTTTCATACCTATCACTTACACGCATACTCTAGCAAAATATATACTATGATGATATTATGTAACTAGGCAGTAGAAATTTTTTTTACGTACCTTTAAATTGAGAAGTTTAAAATTAATTTACCTACTGGTTTTGTATGTATACAAGGTTCTTATATTTTTATTTCTGTAAAAGCCTAATAATCGTCCTGAAATTAACCTTCAATGTAAAAATCAAAAGTGATCTAAGCCACTTATTTGAAATTCTTAATAACAAATAGGATTTGATTAGATAAGACAAGTAATTATTTTAGAACTTCTTATTTCACATTATTTACGTATTTTTTTATCTCATATTTATTTTTTGAGTAATTGTATAGTGTTACAAAATCGATTTTTTTCAAATTTATACATAATACTTCGTATATTGGCGTAGCTACAAATTCAGCGCCCTGGAGCAAGTAAAATTGTGCCACCTTCTATAATTTCTCGACCTTTAATATTCAAATATTTAAACTAAAAATCTTATTATTGAATGCTTAAAACTATTAACGGTTATATTTTTAAAAACTCATAATTTAAAACGTTTCCAATTAAGTACATTATTAAATTATTCTTTCACTTAACCAACACACTTTTATGCATTATAATTATTTCATAATATGATTTATCATGCAAATTATTGGCTTTAATCAAACTAATAAAGATGGTAAATAATTATCACATTGCTTACGTAAATATCTGTGATATTTCAATATTTTGGTTACACCTACAGTTGATATTATAATAATGATAAATACGCAATTTAATAAAAATAAAACACGCTTGATGTAGTGAATACTAGTTTTTTTTCTAGTCCTTTAAATTATTTATTTGTCACCATATCTTTATCTTCGTCTTAAAACAGTATAAATCTTTATTAATTAATTAATCACAATGGCGAATACTGTATTCATATGGATTACAAGTAATATTAGTGGAATAAGATTGGATTTCTGTTTGGATAATTGATTAATCAATTAATATTTTTGACTGATTTGACTTCAGGCTACATTATATGGATACATACTGGAATTAAGCTATTACATATTAATACAGGGGAACACAAACTGTTCTATCA
>JAGVSQ010012154.1:0-11810 GCA_022683975.1 Rhyacophila evoluta | reverse complement strand
TATACTTAATTTACGTAATTATACCATAGGTAGGTATCATTGAAATAAAAATCTAAAAAACAATATCATAGAAATCAATCAAATTGGATATGCTGTTTTGTGAATAATGCTCTTCTATTTCCAAATAATGGACAATTTAAACTAAAAACTTATTCCAAATTGGTTAGAATGTGTATAACATTACCACATGTGAACGCTCCCATTTCAGAATCAAATGAACACTTTTTTTTTTAAATTTTAACCCATAGGACTGATTTATGTAATATTTTATGTATTTTTGGCACAGCAATATAAATAATCTTTCGTTCCTTTACAAAACATAATAATTATCGAAAGAGTGTTAAAGATTATTTCAATGCTGAAGTCAACTCCTTATTATTAATTTTTTTCGTAATGTTTACATATTTTTTCTAGCCTAAAACTAAATATGTCTCCTCGATCTCCCCGGTTAGCGTAGTTGGTAGCGCGTGCACCTAGCGATCCGCGGAATGCGGGCTTGATTCCCCATCTGGTCGGATTTAAAAAAAAATGAAAATGCAGGACTGGATACCCATTGGGTTGAGCAGTTGTCTGAAAACGATTCTCGTGAAAAATAATCTGTCAAGACGTCTTTCCATTGCATATACTCCACTTTCGGGGTAGATTTCTTCACACTGTGTTGATCCATATGCTCCACTTTGGGAGCGAACATGGTATAAAAAAATTAAAAATAACATGATAGTAATGACTTCCACATATCATTCATAAATCTATCTAGTATTTATAGTAAAATAAATTAATGCATTTTATAAAAATAAAATAATGGCGTTAAAAACAACGCGACAAGGCGCATGAACGTCCATACTACTCAAAGTGTAGATACTTTTAAGTGATGGTGTTTGATATAAATTGATTTTAGTACAAGAGTAAAACTGAAATGATGGATCTGGCATGGACAATTGTTACAGATGTATCAAAAGAGTCTCAAGCTGAACTGCATATTCTGTGAGTCATTCAGATTCCAGTATCTTTGAAAACCGTTGGGCACTGTCAGCAGCATGCACGAGTACTTATTAGAGTTGAAGGATCCTGGCCCATGCCATCCTAAGAGAATGCAAAGCTACTGGTAGGTGATGTAGTCCTGCAGGCGCCATGTGACGGCTATACGTTCCATAACGGATATCACAGAAGAAGAAATTATCTAGCATTGCTTATTTTAATTAGATTTAAATATAAATTTGATTGCCTCGATTCGCTTCTGTACTGTCATTTCACGTGACGTGTCGAACGAATTTGAGTGAGCAAAAACTGTAAAATGGTTTCCTTTATTAGCTTGCTGTAACCGTAGTTTTTATTTCATTATGCCCTTTTTCGGCAAAGACACTTCGAAAATCTTGTTTTATATTGGTCCCTTTTCAATCTTGGGACATAATAGGCACTTGTATTAAAATGAAATACCTTTAACAAAAAATATATATATTTTGATGTGAATACGTCTTTAAAATTGGTACTGGGTACTCACATGTTGTACTCACAAAAGTTTTTCTAATTTGTTAGACAAAAATGTCCATGAGACATATTATAGTTTCTAATCTCAAGATCTAAATCCGGAAAAATCTTATGGTGAGCAAGGTCTCTTTTCAATAAGGCTAGATATTATTAGTTAGGACAGAATCACGCAATTTTTTGTCCACGCCAACTAAGGTCTTAGGAAACTTCTGGCACTTCGAAGTGTGCCTAACGTTCGTTACGCCACGGTATACGCCCGTATAATGGGTGTGATGACGTGGTGGGTGGTGGACGGGAAAGCAAGTAATTCTATTCTCCTATAATAAATAATACTGCAATCATATAGCTTTAGTAAATACCCCAGAAACATTCAAATATATATATATATTTAGTCCGTGTTCGCTCCCAAAGTGAAGCATATGGATCTATACAGAATGAAGATATCCACTCCGAGAGTGGAGTATATGGATCTCCGCAATACAAAGACGTCTTGACAGATTATTAATCACGAGAATCGTTTGTCAAGCGATTGCTCAATCCAATGATCGAACTGAGCCCGCATTATCTGGATTGCTAGACGCATACCCTACCAACTTCACTACCTTATATATTAAATGACATTGTTTATCATCTCTTAAACATTTGGCGGTTAGTCTAGTTAGTCTAGTCTAGTTAGTTGGACAAACCAATCCAAAAAAGACGATTTAAACATTGCTTCATTATCGTTATGCTACGTTATACGCACGCATAACAAACGTTGAAACATGGGGGGTAATAAAGAGGCAAGTCATACGCAGTTCCATGCATAATTTTTATTTTTTTTTCAATTCCTGATAAAATGACTGATAACAATAAGACAAAAATCGTCAATTTAGCAGTAAATTTAAAATGTCTAGTCGAAAGTTGTCTATTGTTTCATTCCCGGTATAAAAAAAACACAAAAGCGATATGTTTCCGCCATTTCCTGGAAGTTTTAGCGCCGAGATCTGACAGCATTCATTTGTTTTGCGAATTGATTATTTTTTTTTTATCGTTCATTCTGACGTCTGTAATATTTTTTGCGAAATCTATTTTAAAAGCTTCCTAAACTTTAAATTTTTCATTGTAAAAGATAGTCAAATTCAATTATTCTTTCTGTGTCTTTCTAAATGTGTCCAACATCCAACCGTCTCGTGCTTGCACCTTGTTTTAACCAGGCGTATCCCGCAGCCGATATCGAGCAACAATTTAACCAATTACTCAATATGATGTAGTGCCAATTTTATGACGCTGGAGTGTAACATGTGATGTAAAAGTCAATAACGATTTTAAAGAAGTATTCACGTTGAAAATACTGCACGAGATCTCACATTTCATATCAACTGTAAAAGAGAAAAGGACGTAATGCTCAGCTTTTTAAAATGATTTTATTCGATAATCACAATGTATTCAACTTAATATACGCTCTATTAAAAAGATGTAATCTACAAATGCCGAATTATCATCTAAATTTAGCTTTTTAGTTTGAAAAAAGGAGAGATTATGAAATTTGCGACTAGGACTTCCACCATATTAATTTCATTTGCTTTCCTTAAATAACTTACTACAATAATATTAAATTGGGTAAATAAAATAGGTAGCGTGGTTGGTAGCGTGTGCGTCTAGTGATCCGGAAAATGCGGGTTCGATTCCCCATCTGTCGAATTTTTTAAATCAAAAATGCAGAACTAGATTCCTATTGGAATAAAAACAAACAATCTTCGTGAAAAACAATTTGGCAAGATGTCTTCATATTGCGGACATCCATATACTCCTCTTTTGGAGTGAATATCTTCACTCTATGTAGATCCATATGCTCCAATTTAGAAACGAACATCGTGTAAAAAACAGTCCGTGCACTTCATGGTTGTGTCTATTTAAAAACATTAACTTTATCTAAAATTATTAAATATACGTTTATATGCCTATTGTAAATTTTTTATGTGTGGGTGACGTCCTTTTTCCTTTCCACGGACGATTTGGATCTTGCTGAAAGCACAGCCACGAAGATATGTTGAATTATTGTAACTTGTTACTTACCATCTACCCGTCCCTTGATTGGACTGTCTGGTAAGAGATTAAGCATCCCTAAAACTATTGTAATATTATATGTATGTATTTTTAAACGAGTTTTTTCATAATCCCATGTGTGCTTAGTTAAGTTTTATTAAAAAATCGAGTGTAAAAAATAAATAAAACAACGTTTTTTTTTAATAAAAATATCTTGTACGCTCCATGGTTGCGAAAAACTTTGAAAGCTTCAACTATTGTTTTAAGTTGCAAAGGCATCTTGATTTCTTCGAATCAGCTATAGACAACAAACTGTCTACATAACTATTTTAGCAATTTAAATTTTCAGAATATTTATATATGTTGATATTTGTTTTCAAAATGAGAGACTTCAAAGGCATCTCTAAACATTGGAAACAATTATTTGTAAATTTTAACTGCGTTGAAATTCGTTAATTAAATTTATTATTTATTTTCATAGTTTAACATTAATAATTATCGTTAATAATGTTAATAAAGGTCTCCCCGGCAGCGTAGAGGTTAGCGTGTGCGCCAAACAATCCGGCGAATGCAGGATCGATTCTCATACAGGACTGGATGCCCATTGGGTTGAGCAATTGTGTGACAAAAAATCAGCCAATTCGATGGGTATCCAGTGCTGCAGTTTTAGATTTTTTAAATCCGACAGATGTGGAATCAAACCCGCATTCCCCAGATTGCTTAACTAGACTCTACGTTACCTTATTTTTTAATAAAACTTAAAAGCTAAATTTAAATACTAATTCTGCATTTACAGCTTATATCCTTTTTTAAAACGTGTATTATGTTGTATTATCATGATAATAAAAAAGTTATTTTGAAGAAACTTTCCTTTCTACAGTCGATATCATTAACACCAAAACAATTAATAAATATAAAAATCCACAAATGCAGGACTGGGTGTCTATTGGGTTCAGTAATTGTCTGACAAACAATTCTCGTGAAAAATAATCTGTCTAGACGTCTTCACATTGCGAAGATCCATATACTTCACTCACGAAGTGGATATCTTCACACTGTCTAGACTTTACACATAAACTCCACGTTGTGAGCGAACATGGCTTAAAAAAATTAAAAGTAATTTATAAAAAATCAATAAAAATAATGTGATGTTAGTCTGTTTTCCTGATCATAAATTTAACAACTCATCCTTTTTCACCAAACTTAAATGTTAAATTTAAATACAAATTCGGCATTTACAGCTATTCTTGTGATAAAACGTATATTATGTTGTATTCTTCTTCTTATATCATGTTGGCTACATTGCAAAATGGAGCATATGGATCTACACAGTGTGCAGATATCCACTCCGAAAGTTGAGTAGATATCTCCGCAATGCAAACACCTCTTGATAGATTATTTTCACGAGAATCGTTCGTCAGACAAATGCACAACCCAATCGCCATCCAGTCCAGCATTTTTGAATTATGAAAAATCCGACAGATGTAGGAATCAAGCCTGCATCCTTGGATTGCTAGTCGCTTAGCTAACCCCATCGCCTTAGTTATTTTTATTTAAGCGTTTGTCTATTTTTATTTGTACAAGTGTGTATAATAGTCACCCAAATTGGGATTCGAATCCACATTCCCCGGATTGCTAGACGCGCACGCTTCCAACCACGCTACTGGGGAGATGTATACATGGTAATTACTGAAAAATTATATTTTGCCAAAAACTGATGGTTACATCTTTTTTCTTTTCCACAGTCGATATACAATATAAGTATACAAATCTCTATATTGCCTCCCCGGTAGCGCAGTTGGTAGGGTGCGCGCCTAGCAATCCGGGGAATGCGGGTTCAATTCCCCATCTGTTGGATTTTTATAAACCTAAATAAAAATAATCTGTCAATCTGCCACTCGTTTGATCAATTGGCTGGCAAACAATTCTCGTAAAAAATTATCAGTCAAGACATTTTCACATTGCGGAGATCCATATACTCCACTCCCGGAGTGAATATCTTCACACTGTCTAGAACTCTAGATCCATATTCTCCACGTTGGGACCAAACATAGCTTAAATTTTTTTTAAATAAAGTAATTTAAGAAAAACCAATAATTTTTTGTGGTATAAGTCTGTTTTCCTTATCATAAATTGGACAACTCATCCTTTTTCATCAAACTTAAAAACTAAATTTAAATACTAATTCGGCACTTGCAGCTATCACTGAAAAATCGTATTTCGCCAAAAACTGATGGTTACATCTTTTTTCTTTTCCACAGTCGATTTTAAATATAAAAATCTATTGTATAAATTTTAAAGACATTCTCTTATCAAAATAAACTATTATACATAGGCCACAGAGAGTGATGAGTAAATTCCAATATATATTAAATATATTTATATCTGAATAAATTCTCACTTACAGCTCATTTCGATATCTTTCGCTGGCTTGTTCTACCGGCATTTTTATCATTCTTATCAAGTCGCCTTTGAGCTTTGACCAGAACGCCGAATGCCGCCATGCTATGTCCGCTGGCATTTTTCGACACCGTTAACTCAAGATTTTGCGACAATCGTTTGACAAGTTGAATATCAGCCATTCGTTAAAACAATTAGATATTTCTTATTTCTAATATAACCATATTTATAAAGCGTCTTAAAACTTGACTACCATTCTATTTCAGGACAATCAACCCGTGAATAATTAACCCTTTGAGTAGTATGGACGTACACGTACGTCCGTGTTACGTGTCACCTTATTGTCCATTCTTGATTTTAGATTTTTGAAATCCGACAGACGGGGAATCGAGCCCGCATTCCCCGGATTGCTCGGCGCGCACGCTACTAACGACGCTACCGGGGCGAGTAAATATAATATAAAATAAAAATACACAAACAATTAAAAAAATAATAATTATAGTGAAGAGGTTACTGTGTGTGCCTAGAAATCTGAGGAATGCGGGCTCGATTCCTACATCTGTCAGATTTTTTTAAATCCAAAAATACTGGACTGAATGCCGATCGGGTTGAGCAATTGTCTGACAAATAATTCTCGTAAAAAATAATCTATCATTGTTGGATTAATGTGTTAAATTTCTACGTCGCTACTATTTACCATTTGGGAGGAGTTCTTGTGACAGATAGACAGACACACGTATTTTCTATTTTATATTAGAAACTACTAGAAAAACTATTTAACCGGAATGATATTACATATTGTGACGTTAAGTGTTTCGATTTTATTTATAAATGGATTTGAATAACTCAATCCGCCACTGAACATTGAGTATATGTAGACTGTGGACCGGTTCTTATAATTACGTTAATATCACTGCAAGTATAGTTACATTGTAGACAGAAACTATTTACGATTGTGTACCCAGGCAGGATATCAATAAAAATTCTTTCCGTTCGAAGTAATCGACTGGCAAATGTTTAATGGAACACTTTTGCAGCGTAATCAGGGAGCTTTTGTGCTAAAAGCTCTCGATTATGGTTATCTCAACCAAAGCCTGTGTGGTCGCCGCGTCTTGGAGGCTTTCTTTATACACTTATCAGAGCTTTCAACTAACCAATATTTTGACTTATCAACAAAATAAATACTAATAAATATATCTCTAAATAATGTGCTTATCTTTCATAAACTACACTTTAATTGAACTTATTGTAAGCCATGTACCACCTATAGTAAATAAGTCATGTCCCCTAGATAGCTGAGAGATTAATGTGAGTGTCTCGAATCTAGGCATTCAGGTTCGATTCACAGTATTTACTGTCAAGTTACTATGACACGTCGACTGGATTAAAAACATCAAAAATGCAGGACCATTGTGTTCCATTGTGGACCATCTGTCAAGATATGTTTTTGCATATCGGAGAACTAAATATTCCACTTTCGGACGGATATTTCACACTGTGTTGATACATATGCTCCACTTTTGGAAAATATGCCAGAGGATCGCAAATAACGTTCCATATAATAAAACTTTACAAATTATATCGACTGAAAAATAGGATAATCAAGACAATTAATCCACTACTTTAAGCTCTTTCTTTTCAATCATTATATCAGATTAGGTTAAGTTAGGTTAGATTTTAGATAGGTAGAGAGTTAGATAGGTTAGAAGTTAGGTTAGAGTCCATTTTTTTATTGTCTTTATGTATGTAAAGTTTTTTTTGATACCAGACAAATGAACGATGTCTGAAATAAACACTTCTAGGCTACATATATCCATATACTTGCTTAAAGATTAAATTTATATTTCTAGAATTTTGTCTACTCTAAAGTAAACCACACGTTTGTTACGCCGTGTTATATGTCTAAACAGCGGCTACAGACACGTGACTGGTAGTGGAAAAAACACAGAGCATTGGCGCCGCAAAAAATGTTTGCGAATTTTATTTAAATACCTGTATGTCGTCATAAAATATGATTAACACACTGGCCGGATGGTTTTTATTTGTTTTATGTCGGCTTTTTCGGCCGGCCCCTTTGCATTTCTAATTAAATCCTGGACGCCGCTGGATACGAACCTCTAACAATATATTAAACATTTAAACATCTATCAATCTCTTTTTTATATGATATCCACACAGAGATAATCAATAATTAGTCACTGTGGAAACAGCGAACGTCTGCAATTTAAACTAGTGTATCATTAACTATTCATCACACCGATACAAAAGTCAATTATTTATTTCTTTCTTTCATTATAAAATTATTTTGTTTTATATTATTAGATTACTACAATTTTGACCATTGCTTTAGTAAGTTATCAGTAGTAAACATAGTCTCCCTCTAAAAATAGAGAGATTATCGTGCGCGTCTTGCATCTGGAAAACACGGGTTCGATTCCCACATGGGTTGAATTTAAAAAAACGAAAATACAGGACTGGATGTCCATTGGGCTCAGTGATTGTCTGACAACCAAGTCTCAACCAATATGGTACCTACACATATATATCGACTGTGAAAAAGAAAAAGAACGTAACCCAAATATAACAAATTTTGCTGGAGGCGCCAAAGAAGTTTATTCAATGATTTTAGTCACAGTTAAAAAAATAGATAGGCACAGCTTTAAAGTACATTAATACTGAAAGTGGTGTTTTATTTATTCAATAGGTTATTAAAGAAAAAATCATTAAAATTGATTAGGTGGAAGCTCTTTTTCCTGGTCTCCAATTTCACTGGCCATCATTTTTTCAAACTTAAAAGCTAAATTTACACTTTTTTTACACTAATTTGACACTAATTCGGTATTTTCAGCTTATAACTTTTTGATAAAACGTGTATTAAGTTATGTATATTCTGATTATCGAATAAAAGCTATTGTATTTAAATAATAAATGGAATAAATTATAAAATATAAATAAAATTAGATATGCAAGTTGACGTTTGGGTAATGTAAATTAACTGGTGTGTAACAGATATTCTTTAATATGACATAAAGCGACCGCATGTTTCACATATGGCCGAATATGGCGGAAGAAGAAGAGGCTTTCAACAAAATGACGAAGACAGTCGAGCAAAATTTAAAATCAATGTTCTGTGAGTCTCATCGATAGCCGAAAATTTGAACGGCTGGTGGATTTTTAAAAATCTTTAGCTGCAGAGCTTGATCCCTTATGGGTTGAGCAGCTGGCTGTCAGTTTCTCTCTTAATTCTCTAACTTTTTTGGAAAAATCTGCCAAAAGATTTTTGCATATTGCAATTTATGTGATGACATCATCACGTTCGCCGTATGACGCCGCAAATGAAATTCGCCCTTGTGACAACTAAGTCGGATTACCCGATGGGTCCAACAGCTGGTTGGAGCGACTTGAGTAACTCTTCCCGCTCCGTACACACTCTTGGATATTCCCACAGAATGTGATTAGCCTTCTGCTCTGGACAGCCACGAGGACATGTTGGCTGCTTAACACGGCCACACTGAAACAGTTTGGCGGCAAAACCTCCATGGCTTTTAATAAATTGGCTACTGAAGTAGATTTAAAATAGATCTTGACAATGCTGCGATCTATTATTTATTCGTTATTTCTAAAGTGGACATCTTCACACTGGATAGATCCAAATGCTACAATTTTGGAGAGGATATAATAAAAAATACCTGCGAATTGAACGATATTAACAATCTTGAATTAGGAAAAATTTAAGAGTTTTACGCAGGAAACTGTTGTATCTTAGTTTATATTGTAGAATGCCGTGAATTAATATAGTTGAAAAAAATCTATAAAGGTTTTAATACTTGATGATGAGAAAACTATTAATGACTCCCACCTTCGCCATCTCTTGGCAAAGAGAGTGAGCTCTTAACACCCAATCTGGTCGATGATCACTTCCGGTGGTCGGCTTTAATCGGCTATAATCGGCTTCTCGTATAAAAGGTCACGGCTTCCTTTGACTGTATGGGCGGCATGGGACAGTGGCGGCGCACACCGTTAACAGTGTAAGGATACATACAATATTTTAAATTATAATATACAAACATTTTTCATTTTTACTTATTTTTTTTTTATAAATTTCCACTCCGAACGTAGAACATTGCTAATCTTCACAATATAAAGAACAGTTTCTAGAAATAAATTATGATAAAATTGGTGATTATTTTTCACGAGAATTGTTTGTCATACAAGTGCTAAACCCAATGGGCATTCAGTCCTGTATTTTTTAAATTCTACAGATAAGAAATCGAATCCGTATTCCCCGGATTACTAGGCGCACACGCAACTAGCTACGCTACCGAGGAGATAAAGCATAGAATTTTATTTTCAACCATTCGTATGCTAAGCAACGATCATTCATATCAAAACAATACCTCTATACCACACGGCACAGATTTTAGAAAAGGAGTGCCAGTAAATCTTGTGACCAGAAAAAACGACTTCCACCACATCAATTTTATTGGTGTTCCTTAAACTAATATCAGATTGGCTAAATACAATACTAGCTTTAGTCTATGTGCACTTCAAGGTTTTTTTTATACCATGTTTGCTCCTAAAGTGGCGCATATGGATCTATACAGTGTGAAGATATCCACTCCGAAAGAGAAGTATATGAATCTCCAGTTCCATATACTCCTACTGGAGCGGCCACATGTCGTAAT
This sequence comes from Rhyacophila evoluta, assembly GCA_022683975.1. Classification (NCBI taxonomy): domain Eukaryota; kingdom Metazoa; phylum Arthropoda; class Insecta; order Trichoptera; family Rhyacophilidae; genus Rhyacophila; species Rhyacophila evoluta. The sequence continues at coordinate 1,209 of JAGVSQ010012154.1, read as the reverse complement.
GTCATACATATTCTTACCAATTTGGAATAACTTTTCAGTTTATTTTATTCGTTGTTTGGAAAGAGAAGAACATTGCTTACAAATCGGGATATCTAATTTGATTGATTCCATAGTATTAGTTGAATTGATAGCAGTGAAATAGTTTAGTGTGTAACTCACTAATGAAAAAGTTAAGTAAGATATTTTCTGAATTTATATACATCCAATTAACCCTCCCAGTCTTCTACGCCACTGCTTCAGACCACCCGCCCGCCTTGTAGCGAGCGTCATGCTGAATATGTCTTGCATATGATTATTTATTGAACTACATATCTCGTAATGACTGAAGCTGCCAATAAATTTATCTGATACTTTCAACTTGGACCGCATGATTACCCATTGGCGTGCGTGGCTTGATTAATTTGGGAACACAACCACCGACATTATCATTAATTAACTTATTTGACAAAGATGCACACGTATTTATTTGTGTTTTTCTACAAATAACCTTATTGTACTCTTTTTAACTAGCCAATACATTGTCGATTACGTTGTCAAGATAAACAATCCGAGTCGGTAAAACAGTAAACTACCATTCTGAGAGTTTGAAGGATATTTTATCATTTAATTCATTTTCATCAAAAATGGAATTCGCAAGATTGCACTTTAAGCTATTGTCATACATTTTTTGCTATACAATTTGTTAGGTAAAACGACGTAACTTTTAATTTTTCAAAATAGCTTTTCTTTAATAATCTAAATGTGTACAGCTTAATACACGTTCCATCAAAAGGATATCAGCTAAAAATGTTGAACTAGTGTCTAAATTTAGCTTTTATGTTTAAGCTCGTCAAAAAATCGCTACACTAGTTTAATACTGTAACAAGTCAATAAAATAATACTTGAAATCGCTGCTTTTGATTTTTTATATCAACTACTATCCATGCAACACAGTAATGTGTCGAACTAAAAAATATTTCTGCAATTGAAAAATATTTCTATTGTACAACATTGGCCCTATTCATTAGTATCGTCGTGCAATAAAATAACGAAATGATTTTATTTATTTATTTTGCACATGTTAACATTAAAAATTACAAGATTAATACGTTAGAAACACTATACATACTGTTATGACGAGAATATCAAAAACATATTAAAATATAAAAAGAATAAAGAAATAATTTAAATATATATATAAATACAGAAGAAAGAAGAGATTGTCTACCA
>JAGVSQ010012152.1:0-11813 GCA_022683975.1 Rhyacophila evoluta | reverse complement strand
CCTGAAGATGCCGAAAGGCGAAACCCGGGTCGCTAACAGTGATCTCACATATGTTATATTTATTTGTTGATGGGAATTTAAAAAAATCGAAATATTTTTAACGATTTGGTATTAAGTACCGTGTGATTTTTATCTCTTTTGTATTGTAACATCGAGAGATATCCAACTATTTTTGTAAAACAATATTAGTTTTTTTATGATTTTTGATCACTATATTGTGCTCATTATGCCCATTTGTTTGAGTCATTCCTGTGGTATAAAGTAGTGACATTTCCTTAAAGCTTAAGCGTATGATATTTTTTTCGTCTTCCTTTTAGCGTAGACGTTAACGTACGCGCGTCTTTATCGGAGAATGCGGGCTCGATTTCCACATCTGTCGGATATTTTAAAATGTGAAAAATGCAGGGCTGGATGCCCATGATATTGTGCGACTGTCTGATAACCAATCTTCGTAAAAAAATAATCTGTCAAGACATGTCTTCACATTGCGGAGATCCATATATTCCACTTTCAGAACGGCCATTTTCACATTGTGTAGATCCACGTGCTCCACTTTCGGAGTGGATATGGCACTTGTGAGGTTTTTCGTTATTTAGCTCGCGTAATGTAGCATAATTATTAATTTCTTCTTTAAGGAGCACCGACCCCTAGACTGCCTGAACGCTCCTAAAGCCTGAATGCCTAAATGCTTCTGAATCCACATTTCCCTCTAGAAGCAACTTTGGGAACCTATGATCTGCTGCTGAATTTTTTTACAGTGGTACTTAATCAGATCTGTGCTGTCACGTAATTCCTATCTTTTTTTGTTCATATACTCGTAGTATATAGACTTAACGACGCGACTTGCGTTGTCACATTATACTTATGGTGAATAGTTTTGTCTATTAATACTAGACAAAATATGTGATTAATTAAAGCAATTAAATTGATAACAGAATATATTAATTGCGTGTAGAACACCTAATAGCATGCCGTGCGCGGGTCTTATCTAAAAAAAATACGATAATAGCGCTATTAAATTTTACTACAAGGAAGAATGAATATTTATTTAAATTCAACTTCAGAAATAAAGGCCATTTATGACGGATTTAATTATCAAAAGAAGTGTTCGAGATTATGAAAGACGGGATAGAGAGAGAGGGAGACAATGGCAACAACGAAAGGTAAGAAATATATGCCAATTTTTAAAATCGGATAGTGAGTCTGTTCCAACGCAAGCAGGTCACTCAACTGACCAAATGTCCCTAGCGTACAATTTCATTTTAGATAGATGGTACAACTAGGTATTACACTTACAACAAAAAGAACATTTTAATGTAATATGTAAGAACATTTTTGTAATACTATGTTATTCTATAATAAGTTAATGTAGTTACAACTTTCATTGTATATATGTGTCAAATGAGGGCACTAGTATCATAACTCCTAACTTCTAAAGTCCTGGAGATTATGAGTTATGATACTAGAGCCGTCAAATATTCAATAAGAACTGTAAAATAAAAAAAAACAATCATACTATATGAGGGGGATATTTCCAAAGTGAACTTATTCCACTATGCCAAAATGGAAGGGAATAGATTTTGAACAGTATTTTGTATTTAAAACAAACATTTAGTGTGTAAACCAGTAAAAAAAAACTAACTTCAAAAACATTGAAAAACATGTATGTGATTATTGTATACAAAAAATACACGTTCAAAATATTATCTTTTAAATTTTAACATAGTGGACCAAGATCACTTTGGAAATACCCCCTTTATATTATTGTTTGTCCACTTGCAGAAAAGGTTTACCATCACATGTATATATTGTAATGATTATATATATAGACAGTAAAATTTAAACAATATTCCACGTATTTACATTTATAGCATGTAATGCGAGTTATGCAACACGATCAGGACAATGTGTTATCGAGACCCAGGATATTGAGATATTAGTTGATGGTCATAAAAATGATTAAACATACTTCTCCTTACGATCGCGCATGCCTGCTTGTATTCTTGTGGGCGGATACCAGACTTATTCAGTTTGATTTAATATTAATAAAACGCTAAAATACGGGTTAGGTATGTTATTACTATTATTATGCAACTGATAATAATATGATAATGGCGCAAAATAAACTTACGAATGCACAGCAACGAAGAAGCTTGTGTAAATTGCTGCCGCCATTTTGGGTGCTGATAATAGTCGAAGACTCATTTTTGGAAACCTGAAAATTTAAATAGAAAGTCTGCGTCATAGAATTCAAGATTTTGAACCCAAGATCATTTCAAAAACATATATATTTGTATATATATATATATATATATTGCCAGTGAATAATGTATTTACGAATTAATTAATGACTGTTGAAATATTAAAAAAACAGCATCGTGTACAGATAAAAAAAGTATTTGCTAAACACAAACTAATGTAAAATATGAGCATTATGCATACATCGTTATAATACTCTTCTGTCAGTCATGCACTTCCATTTCTTTTTTGGGGCAGAAAAGTAAGACGAGCATTCGGGAAGAGATGTTTTTTCTCCCTAACAATCTTGAACTGACGATGGAGCGGTATTTAATTTGTTGATTTAATAACAACAATCATTTTAAATCCAATTAAGTCATAATTCAAGAAGTTTCGGAACACATTATACAAAATTAATTTTATCAGTGTTTATCTATAAGCAGAGGCATAGCTACGTATTCAGCATCCTGGAGCAAGTAAGAACTGCGCCCCCTACAGTTGTTCCTTTTTTAGCTATTACGCTGCGTTAAAATTTTTACGTCCTTCAAGATACTATGATTTCTCGTTTCTTAGCTCTAAGCTTACTAAAAAAAAATATTTCTGATTTTGCACCCCCTATGATTACTGCACCTGAAGCAAATATTCTACCTGGTTCTCGGTAAGTACACCACTGTCTGTGAGCCATTCGACCAATCGTCATGCGTGATTCGAACAAACGTCCGTACATACAAAAAATGTACGCATATAATATTATTGTTATCACCAACAACCAATCCACAAATTATCCTGTATTAATAGTTGGAATAGATTACAGATGGATGGTTTTCATCTGAATAAACCTTTTTTAACGACTGGTGAATTTTTATCTATCGACTTTATAATCCATATTACTAATTATATAGTAAATAATAAATTCTAACAAACGATGATAAGTCAATATTTGAGTATTATGGATTTGAACGTGTCCTTCACACGTAATATTCAAGTTTTTTAAAAAGGGAGAAAAGTATACCCCGTATACGGCCATATCACTTTTTTACTCTTCTACCCTCTATAATTCTCATATGTCTAGGATTCCCTGAATATGCTTTTGAACGTCCCATTTTCCGGGAACAAAAATATCCATGAAATGTAACCTTATATTTACACGTCTTCCACTTTATTACATTAGACCAAAGGATAAAGATATGCAGAAATACTCGGATTTATTTTTGATAAGCGGTTGACAATATTCAAGTCAATTAAGATTCGTACCGGACAGTCATCTCGTTAGGGCCTTTGCAAACTTATGAAGATGATGAAAGATAAGTCGGGTGTGTCGTTGTCTGTAGATGGAAACATATTTTTATTTGTGGAAATTCAGTATTTTTTACATTATTATTATTATTATAACAAATTAGGTTTACATTTTTATTTTAAAATAAAATTTAATATGAGGGTGAGTGTGATTTTGTAGAATGGAGTTGGCTGCGCATTCGTGCTACTCAGAACATTGACTGCTGCAGCATCTGGGAATAATTATTGCATTATTGTCGAAGCTGTCAGGTATCATCGTTCGGTTAGCTCTCTAGGTCTCACCCAGCCAAGCCAGCCCATGTAAAAAAAACAGAAACCAAAAACATAAAACAAAACGAATGTACTTAAATCCAAAATATTTCAGCGCCTCATGCAATATCGTAGGAAAAATACTCTTGTATTCGATAATTCGGAATTGGACGAAGTTTTTTTAAGCGGTCAGTTTTGCTTCGTCTGTCATCGTGTTAACACTAAATTTGGCATAATCCCGGTTCAACATCTTGAATCTCTAATTTTATCAAAAATTTGAAAAATAAAAAACTCTATTTGCGATGGCAGAATTTAAGCCAAACGAAGATTTTATCAGAAATCGTATGCTGTTTTAGTTTTTGGTAAACAAAATTCTGCAATATTTTAGGAGATTTGCGAAAGGTTCGCAAGTGCCAACGATGGTTTCCAAAATTTTGATCTCAAAAACTAACTCGGAAGTAGAAGACATTAAAAGTTGAATAACGACATTTTGCTTGAAGAAATTGAAAATTATCCGATTCAAACTGACTACAAAATTTCGAAAAAGCTCGAATTTGTCAAGTTCATGGCCACTTTAAGAAACTCGGGAAGTCGTGGCAGGAGGGTAAATGGGTTCCGCATGAACTGAACAAAAAACCAAAAGGGACTCGAGTGCGCGCATACAAAGATTCACTCGATCTCGAAGAATAAACATATTTTTGAATAATTTGGCAACTGGATGTGAAATAGGTTCTTAATGACAATCAAGAATGGAAAAAACAGTGGTTTTCAAAAATTGGATCCCCAAAACAACGAAAAACCCGGGACTGATCTAAAAAAATGCCTGTTCGGTGGGACCGTTCGTGGGTAATTCATAAAGAATGAAGGAAAAAAATGGTCAGTCAATAACGGCATTGCTTTATTGTGAACAGCTAGAACATGTAATTGATTTAAATAGAGCCTCCAATCGTAGTCACTAAATGTACAGCAAGACAACATCCGAATTTACGGCAAAAGAAACTCATGACAAAATTGAAGAACAGTTAAAAGGAAATTTATTCCGCATCTTTCTTGCTCTACCGATATGGCTACAACGGATTACTCTTTATTCCATCCGATGCAACACTTTTTAAGTGGAAAAAAATACCAAAGTTCATCTGATGCCGAAAACGGTGTTATGGGGTTTTAAAATTTAAGGCCACGAAGTCTTCTTGAAAAAGTGATCTAAGGCCTTCCAAAAAGTGGAAAAGATTATATCTATTGAATATGAATATTTATTGGATTGAATTTTAATAAATAAAAAAATTCGAAATCAAATGTCTTATTTAAAAACGTAAATTTCCTGAACAACCGAATATTTATTCAGACGATATACTCAAGGAATTCCTGATATTTATTAGGACAGCAAATAAATATTTGGGGGGTATGGTTTATTCATAAGAAAAGAAAAACATCTCATGAAAAAAAGCATTAAACAAATATTTTGAGTCGTTGTAGTTTTAGCTGAACTAATATTTGAGAAGACGATTGACCCCAAATTCGATATCTGCCTACTTATCTAGTAGTTGTTACAATATAGAATAACAAAATGATGGAATGGCCATCGGTAGGATGTAATTATGAAGTTTCTTGAGAGTAGTGGGCATATATTATTATATATGAATCTCAATATAAATGTACACAACAAAACAAAAACAACGTTAAATAAAAGGAATGAAATACAGCTTAACCTCGGTATGCGTCCTTAATCCGTTCCAGATCCTTGGATTTAAACCAAACGATTTTTAGCGAACAAATTTAGGGTTTAAATTATTCTATACAACCCATCCAGTGTATCTTTGGCATATCCGCTCCATATGCGAAGCATATGGCGACCACACGACGCCTTCAGGATTCTCCGTCACCTCCCGGCCGCCTCGCATCTTCCAATGTCATACCGGCATCCTTTGGTTCCGCTGAGTACCGGTCTTCCAGGTCGCCAGAATCCCACCGGTCGAAAAGAGACAAGCAGAATCTAGGCTCTCCGGAGGCATCCATAGTACATGCCCCAGCAAGTTCTAACGTCGCTGCAAGATTTTCAGTGTAATAGGGGGTTGCCCGTCCGCTTCGTCATCTCCGAGTTCCTTACAAAGTCAGACCACTTGAGCCCCAGTATCCGACACAAGCATACGTTTTCAAAGTTTAACATACGGTTCCTCGGAGCCTTTATTAGGTGTCAAGATTCCCTGGTCACAGCCAAACCCGTACCGTGACAGCAATGGTTGCACATCACATTGGTCACCCTTGCATTTATTTTTCAGGCAGCGCGCGATGAGTTTCTTTGTAGCCTATCCAGAGTGGCCTGGCAGCGTCATCGGCAAATTCAAGGTTACATAGCTTCAGAGTAGGTGACAGCTATGTCTCGATCGGGTGGGACCCGATTTCGGAGTATTAAGTCAAAAACATATTATAAATATGAACGAAGCAAGAAAGCACCCCCCGGGGATGCATCAATGTATACTATGTCAATAACAATAGATTTTATTTCATGGAAACGGATTAATTCCCCTTTATTTCTCGTGGAAAAAATTGATTGCTATACCTATATGTCCTGCTTGGTCCAGAGATCTGGAACAAATTAACGAGTGTACCAAACAATTTTTTTCGCGACCAAACAGGACTTATTCCAAGTTTTGGAGTCATTCTAAAGCGGATGTGTACCGTATACCGGACGTATACTGTGTATAAATGAAAGTAATGTTTATTTAAAAAAAATACCATATCATCACTTTTCTGACAATTTCTCGTTGTTTACAATACTGCCTTTATAACTACAAAAAGTACATATGCCGTTCTATGCATTTGTTATCCTATGGTAGGTGTCTGCTTTCCTCGAAGAATAATTTGCGTATTTACAAAATACAAGATAAGATAATAACATGGATCCATTCATAAAATGGTTGCATTTTAGAATCTACTCAGTTAAATTGGAATTTAATGGCTATTTTTTAAGTTAAGCTTTTTTGGTACTTCGGTCATCGTGTTGATTGAATTCTTTTTTGTGGTGATTGAATCACTGTGTTTTTTATTTATTATTTTAATTTTGAGAGTTTGTACAAAGGATATCACTGAATTAATGCACTAATGGCTTAAGGTAAATCTTACCGGGACACCGATGGTATTTTTTTTATCAAACGTTTCTTAAAATTGAACGATAAAATAGTTTCAATCATTTAATAAATAAGTGGAAGAAAGCACGTATGCTTTATCTTTATATTACAATCATTCAATGTATCGTGAAAATAATTCGCGAATAAGATATCAAATATTTACAATGCACATGTATACATTATTATAAATATTTTTGAAAACCAAATAAATTATATTGTTTCCTCAATCCTCTTATTGTATATACACAATGGCTTTCTGATATATTTTACAATAATCCCATATCTTTCTTTCACCCAGCGCCGTCGGTGATATTTTTTCTCTAAGTGTATCCGTATCTTTATATTTTATTCTCAATGCATTTATACAGCCATATATAGAATACATAAATTAATTATGTGTATCAACCCTTGATAAAATAACATGACCGTGATATTTACACCTATGCGAGGAAGTATGTTACGTGATATAAAAAAAAAGGAATTCAGTGATGTAATCAACTTTGTAATGATTAATTTATTTTATGAACGAAATAATTCTAGGTTGATAAATGACCATCCGTACGATATCAATCATAAAGACTTTATGGCTGATCGATTATAATAAATTTAAATCAATGTTATAAGCATAAATAGAATTATAAGATTTGTCATACTTTGGTAGAACTAACGGGGGGAAGAGATTAAGTGTATTTATTTATAGACGGCTGAATACGTCAAAGACTAAGATCGTTACAAGAACCTTTGTTTTTTTTTAAATTCTGGAAGCGACTGTCAACTGTCATCTGTCAGTTCGAAAACGTGAGCTGCGATCCGTTGGAATGCACTTTATGTATGCCCGCCTTAAGTATATACGCTTAGAAGTACGAACACTAAGTACATATGTATGAACTTACATCAGCGGAAGTTTTCTCATAAAATGGTGAGACAGAGTATCTTCTTGGAGGGAAGCGTGTCACCGGGCTCGCCATGCCGCGTGTTCAGAATAGCAAAACAAAAAATGAACACTTCACCGACGCACTAATCACTCCAACACGAAAAATACTACTGAAGATATTTTATAACCAATCGGAGCGTCACATCGAATGTCTGCGCGCTTCTTTAGCTCGACCGCACCGTAAACCGAGGAAGCCAGCTTTAGTCTCGAAATTAAGTTAAGTATTTAACTTAATTTGTAAAGTTCGACGGATTACGTACTGCCGCCATTTACCATTTGTTTTGGCTTTTGTTTTTAATATAATTAACGATTCACCTTAAAAATAGCTTCACAAAATACCGTCGATACCTTGTTAGTAGGTAGCTTGCTATAAGTCATAATATCACACTTCTGTGTTAAGAGTAGTATAACAACTTAGAGCATAAATATTTTATTTTACGTGATAATTATCCTCATACAAACATTTATACATAACCTCAAACTGCTGTTTTAACAATAAGTAACTATAAATACGCAATGTAGATAGTGACCACTGGGGACATGGTACATGTACACACACTTATTTAAAATAAAATATTCATACTTAATTGTCTATTGATAGTTAATTTGTCAATTTATTGTCTGTTTATATCATTCCTTTTTTCGAATTCAAAAAAAATATACCTACTGTAATAAGTAATAACAGATCACCTTTTGGTAACTGTGCAGTGGTGTTTGGTAGAATTTTTCACATTTATAATTATTATAAATCTTTGTAGATCTCATGAATATTTTAAGAAAATCAATATTAATTCATTAATAAGTTATGAAAACTCATGTAACATAAATTCACAGATACTTCATGCATTGTCATAGTTAGTAGGTAGATTTTATTTCATTTGAGAAAATGTTTTGTGTTATAAAAATATTTTTTAAAAAAAAAGTGTCACAATATACATATTCAATTATTAAATAAAGTAAATTAGCATAGTCTTGATATTTGAACAGATTAATTTAATTAAAATTTATTTATAAACAAATATAATATATTCTTAAATTCTATTATATTTACAAGTTAGTATAAAACACACTTTTATAATAATCAGTCTCATTGAATGATTGATCAATTAATTATTTCATTAAACAGGGTAAAATCTTTTCAATAACTTTGACATAATAATCGATTAATGTAGAAATTGAAATTGTTTGTAAACATTATTAGTTTTTAATGAAGTGACCTGTATGCAGCCCATCCACATTGCAAAGTGCACTCCACCAGTTGTAGTGCATGGCTTGAAGCCATATTTAATCATGATGTTAAATCATGGTTCAAATTTCATTGAAATATATCATGATATGTTGGACAATAAAACATGCTTTAAAATTATCTGAACAAGTATAAGTAGTAAAATACAGATAGAAGAAGTGCGCTTGATCGCTTCAGATTCATAGATTGGTGGTACTAATATCAAAGGAGGCAAGACACGGCAGATGTAATATTTGTGTTGATTACATATTGCCATAAGTTATTATCTATTTACATAGATAGACATCAACTGCATTGATACTGCTGACGTATACGATTTGTCCTAGAATTTATACAGACTAGAAAATTGTACTCCATCAAAATTAGATGCTACTTGTTCAACCCGTGCATTCTGTTGGTACAAACAATAAAAGGTATGGTGTATGGGTTACACTCGTGTGGCTTTATTTTGAATGAAGAGTTACGAGAGAAGACCACACAGCCTCCATTCACATCTAAAGTGAAAATGTGATGTTGGACCTTGTTTGATTATATGCTACGGATCCCTTGAGAGATGTGCAAGCCTTTTGGAATCCGCCATCCTGGACAGAGAAAGGCTTTCTCGTAGATTGTAAATTTTCATTTTAAATCGATATAACTTTGACCACGTAAGTCATAATCTGAATTGCCCGTAACGTCTCCTCTGATTCGTCTGATGTGTATTTTAATCTGTGCAAGCAATTTATTAATTTTGCCGTCAATCCAGCAGTCCTCAGCGAAAGTTTACTCTGTAATGAAACATAAATGGGCAGTTTATATAAAATAAGAAGAATAAATCTTAATTGGAGTTTAGACACTGAATTTTAATATTAATAGGCTTTTGCAGTTAAACTGACATTTTAATGCACGAAACTCTAATTTGATTACGAGAACTTTTAGATTACCTATTTATTCATCTAGATCCATATATTCCACTTTCGGAGTGGATATCTTCACACTGTGCCGATCCATATCCTCCACTTTGGAAGTGAACGTAGTATATACAAAAATTATTCATATTAATTAAAATATTAATAATCCATACACAATTTACCTACTGTCTTTGGATTAATCATATCTAGAACACTTGTCTCATGCCAAGATACTCTCTGCTATAAATATACTATTTTCGTGTAAATAATTTTTCATCACATAGAAATTTACCTTATGATGATTTGCTCCCAATGCCCAGAGCGCCCCACAGACAGTCAGTTGATCTGATAGTGACGAATCACTTGTAAGGATGCAAGACATCAAGTGAAGGAACTCAGCTGTAAATAATGCAAATATTTTATCCATTTGCTACTAATATTGTCAAAATTTTGCAATAGATTTCTAAAAATATCCATGGTTGATGTAACAAAAGTATCATTTATAATAAATATTATTGTTACACTACATTCAGTCTGTTTGTATAGTGTATTTTGTTACACTTATTGCTACCTTTATATTATGAAGGATTTTCCAAAACATATTTCTTAAGGAATTTTGATGCAACATATATAGTACATAATTATATTTTGTCCTTGGTTACAAAACACTGAAAGTATCTTGACAGTTTTCTTTTTATCTATTAACTAATCAACGCGTCCAATTACCACATCTGTCAGATTTTTCAAAATGCTGGACTAGGTGGAACCTATTCTCATGAAAAAATAATCTGTCATATTGCAGAGATTCATTCACTCCACTTCTGGATCAGACATGATAAAAAAAAACAATGTAAAACTGTGCAACTCGTACTTCGTATGAGTGTATATAAGATGAAAAGCACTCTTCTTTACCTGACCCCAGCAATCTAGGACGATTAGCTGAGTTAAACGCACAGTTCCTAAGCACTTCCAGCATTAGGCCATTTGATTGAAAAACCAGGGCACAAAGCACTCCCATGTATTCACCAATCTTCATTTGGCCTTCTGGGTATCGAGACAATACATTGGCAAATTCCTCCCACATCACTTCCACTTGCTTCCAATGTGGCTGCCTCTTTGTTACAGCTGGATGAATTTTATTCAGATGATTAAGTGTTTCATTCTATAATAAAGAAAATAATGCAAGATAGTTCAAAAACCGTACAACGAATCGAATTACGAATTTTTCTCGTCTTTTAATTGTTGGGGTAACTTTTATTTTGAAGATATAAAATTTGATTTTAATAAAATAGTTTGATTCCAATTCAAGTTAGGTAACATCATCGGTGATCCTACACAAAGAAGTGGTTTGACAATCTGTTTTCTTATTCGATTATGAAATGAGTTAAACTGTACCTTTAAAATGACAGTCCTGCAATGAAGATGGGAGCTAGCATTTTGCAGTACTTTCAAACAACTTTTAAGAGTGGTGAGAACTCTAGTGCGACATATGAGGTTCATTTCTTTTCCAATCAGGTCTATTATTTCACATAATAATGAGCGTGATCCAATGGTTACATGCATTGCTTGTGTGGCTGCAAATGAAAAAAAAATGCCACAAAATTTTAAATGTAATTAATTCATTTGCTAATTTTTAAACTTACCATAATTGAATTTATCAGGATCACACTATTTTAATGGTGTGATGTAAATTAATTACATAATTGTGTATAAGAAAGCATTAAAACTGAAATTAATTGATGTGTAATATTTTAACAGATTCTTAAAAACCTAAGTGGTTATTAAATTCTGAATTATTTAAAACTGGTAAACTTCCATATGTGAGATCACTG
>JAGVSQ010012151.1:0-11813 GCA_022683975.1 Rhyacophila evoluta | reverse complement strand
ATGTTTGCTCACTGCCCACATATAATATAGCCTGAAGATGCCAAAAGGCGAAACCTGGGTCACTAACAGTGATTTCACATATGAAAATTTACCAGTTTTAAATAATTTAGGATTTAAAATCAATTTCCATAAAGCACCATCAGTCAAAAATATTATTTATTAATGAATACATTGTTTGTAAGCTTTTGTTTAACACAAAGTCGTTGTAGTTCAAAATGTATTTTTTCTCGGAGTATTTAAAATAAAATCCATATTCAATCCCTTTCGTGTTGCATGTGATGAAATTATTTTCATCGTATCGATATAGACACGTCACTGATATAAAATAGATAAATGAACTATCCAGATTTAAAGGTGGGTCAATTGATATCTATATTACCTGCCTATTAAAATAATGAACATGGAAAACATTTTTCTATTGTCATAAATTTATTTATGTAATGCAAAACTACTTATAATTGTAATAATTAAAAATAAATTCAAATTTTAATAATATGTAAATAGTCATTATTGCAAAGTTTTTGTCAAATATAAAATTAAGAACTCATCTCTGTATCCTGTCTGAAGATTGTGTTAACATTAGCAAAACAAATTTGTAGTGGGTAAATCATTTTTGTAGTACCACTCCAGTGTTAGCATTTTATTTCATGTGAGTAATTGTATAAAATAAAGTGCAGCTAGATGGAAATTTGGAACCGCACAGTTCTCATGTTTGATTATATTGTATAAACGAACTGCAGTTGAGCAAATAGTTAGAATAAAAAATTATCACAAGTAATTATATCTTAACAGAATTACTTATTTTTTCGTCATTTGCGGTTTCTTATCCGCCAAGTTTCTATACGCATTATCTAGAAATATAATGTAGTTTAATAAACGTTGGGCACTCTCTAGAATCCAAAACCTCCGGCACAGAAGCACGCACGCACTCGTTTAAATCGTGGCCACCGGTTACATTAATATTGGTAATTTTTATCATTGATGCCTGGAGATATTAAATAGCAAAATAAACGTTTTATTGAAGGATGGTTCGCCGAGCGCCATCTGTTGTCTTGTGGGAAGCAAAGGTTGTGAGGGTATGTCATGTTAACAATGTTCAGTTAGATGATGCTATGAGATTTTGCAAGTTGATTGATGGAACGGGTAGGATGTATGGTTATGTAATCCTAAGGGATTATTCCCATTCGTAGGCTGCAAGCATTGACGGACGTAAATTTCTAGGGTATCAGACTGACTAACGGGCGACAGTAATTTTACGTCAAATATTTAATAAACTCTCTTTATATATAGATATTATTTTTATTTTTGATACTTTATTCGCTACCAAAGTGGAGCATATCGACTGACAAAGTGTGAAGATACCCACTCCGAATGTGAAGTATATAGATCTCCAAAATGTAAAGATGTGTTTAACAGATTATTTTTCACGAAATTTGTTTGTCGGAAAATTGCCATCCAAAATCCAGCTCTGCATTTTTAAGATTTTTTAAAATTTGACAGATGTGGAAATCAAGCCCACATCACTTAGCGCGTACACTAACATTTATGTTACAGGTGAGACAATAGTATAATCCATGCTTAGATTTTTTTCAAACTAGATATTTTATCATATTTATAATATAAATGAGCGAATACTATCCTACTTAATGATGTTAAATTTATCGATTTCCATGGGATGTAAAACTACTCTCCACGGGACTCTACTTTTTCTACAAAGTTCTCTGTGCTTATATATTACATGATTTCTTAATTTGTTTATCTTTCAAGGGCGAACCAACGATTGTGTGACTGTTCAGAGCTCTCACCTTTAACTATAAGTCCCACCATCTGAATTTACATACCCTCATACTATATGTTATCCGTGACACTTAGAATTGCCACAGGTTCACTATCTTTGGTTTTAATATGGTATTTGTCGTAGAATTATATTTTCGATTACTTAAAAGGCTTTTTATTGTTCATTTGATAGTGAATGGTGAAGATTTTTCTTGTTTTTTCAGTGTACACTTTTTGCATGCTTGATGTCCTCTATTCCATTCGGTCTAATGTGTATGTCGTCGAACAATTTGATTAGAGTGTGCTGTCTTTTAAAATATACAGTATTGAAAGCAAAAGTTGGCACGTAAGATTTATAAAGTGGTTGTCGTGCATACACAATGTTTTCGGAGACTATAATAGCTTAATCGTAATTTGCAATGCATTTTGATATATATTACTTTCAGAATGAAAGTTATTAAAGGTATCTACAAAAATCTGTGTAAAATCTCCTCAAAACAATAATTGTAAAATTATCTCTCTGCTAGTGTAGATGTTAGCGTGCGCGCTTAGCAATCCGGGGAATGCAGTGAGATTCCCACAATTGTCGAATTTGTAAAAATCCGAAAATACAGGACTGGATGCTTATTGGGTTGAACAATTCTCGTGAAAAATTATCTGTCAATACGTCTTCACATTACGGAGATCCATATACTCGTCTTCCGGAGTGGATATCTTCACATTACGTAGATTTATATACTCCATGTTGGCTGCGAACATGACATAAAAAAATCTATGAAGTCTAGAAAATATACTGACCGAATGAGAATTTAAAGAAAAATATTGCCTCCATTTTAATTCTCGGCGTAAAAATATATTTAATGTTATCAACGGGTTTTTTTTTTAATCATTAAATCTATTTATTATAATTATAAAATAACTTGATTCCTACTAACATCTCCAGCAAGAAAAGTTGATAAACATAAATTATCTATTGTTTACGTATTTCAATTGTCATATGAATCACTATCCATTGTCGTATTGTTAACCACATAAAAAATCATCAACATTTTTTATATCCATCGATAAATTTCCCACGAATATATTCAATGAATTAATTACTTTAAAGATGGACTATGGACATGTCTAAAATTACTGAAATTTACATATTATGTAAATAGAATTCTATAATTATATATTATATTTGATTCAAACAAAATTAGTTAACCATACAATTTTCGTTACTAAATTTGAATGCGTCTGATATTTTAAATGATAGAATACTTCATAATAAATATCATCGAAGTAAAAATGTTTGAAATCCTATGCAATAATATTTATTATGTATTATTAAAATTGAAGTTTGGCGTCAACTTTATTTTATACTCGTATACGTGCATCATATCTTATATGAGTGTCATATAAGTTGTTTAAAAACATAAAGTTTTGTATTTTTGTTCACATTACAATTGATATGACTTTTATTAATTATATATAATACTTACTTGCACAGATATTTACCATTAAATGTTTATTTTATCGTGCACGCCCCTGGCAAAAAATCAGCATATTGAGTAAATGGTAATATATCATAATATTTCTTGTCTTAACGGATGTGATAAAATTCTGAATATGGTTTTAAATCATAGTCCGTTGTGACAGACCACCAGTGGTATTGTTGTTATAATTAGTAAAAAAAGAGTATTTCTAGAATACCATTGTTGTAAAATGATTTTTTTTATACTGACTAAACGTCATTTATTGAGACGAGATTTTTTTATGTTCGAGTAGACTTCGGTTAGAAGTTTTCACATCCGTTTGAGATCGTATTAAGAACGGAAGATTACTCTCTCGAGCAACTGGTGTTGGAAAATACCGATTTTCTCCAAGTCAATGAACAGCGATGGCAGACGAGGTGGTTATACTGATTGTGGTGGCAAAGTTGGTGGAACTCCATCCCCTCCATTATGGTGGCTGTCTCATTAATGTCTCGCCGTGACGCTAGATAAACACGTCGCTCTGCCCTACGATGAGGGACGCAGGTTTGGATAATGCAGGGCCGAATTATATTTATTGTTATTTTTTACATTCAGTAAAAAATAATTTAATTTTGTGGAAACATTTCTAATTATTAAACCATCATATTAAGAACACCAATGCATTATTCATCGAGTTAGACTTTAATCGATAGAAATCAATTTTTCAAATATTATTTGATTCAAATTTTTATTGTTTTTAATCCATTAGTTTATGAATTGATCTTCATATTACTTCTATTTACATCATTTTAAAATGTTAAAATTCAAAACTTTGTTCTACATAATGCTTGTATTATCAATTTTATAACGAAAAAACCTCAAATAAACAAAATTAATTTATCTTAAGTATAATAATCTATTTAACAGTTTATTGATGGAATTATAATAAATCAGGGGCTCTCAATCCCAGCGCTGCTAAATGTGCTCGTATCAGAAAAATTGGTAGAAAATACGTTTTTGGTATTTTTTATAAATATTAATTATGCTAACGACGATCGTTCTCGTTGAATCCATTTTTTTTTTGAAATTCAATAAGAAAAATAGTATGTTTCTAAATAAAAAAATCTCCAAAATAATTATAATTGATAACATGGTAGCAGATAAAATTGTAAAAAATAATGATGGAATACAATTGGAATGGAATGAATACAATTCATATTCTCGCCATAAGTAAAAATATGTCCTGACGCAAAGGTTTAATTTTTAATTCGTTATCTAAAACAATACCAGCAAACATGGCAATATTATAATTTGTTATATCTGTCTGTGCTTGAAATATGTTTATTTATTTACTATTTCGTGCTAATACGTAAGTCAACAAGTGAAACGTGAAAACAATTATTGTGGAGTGCTATTATGTTAAAAGAAAGTCACATTGTTTACTATTCCAAATATTTTGCATATGTAGTGCAACGTGGTTAAAAGTGCTTTTGTCAGAAATCGGTAATTTTGTCTGGTACCAGAAAATATGTACTTCAAAATGTTTCTTCTTTTATTTAATATACTTCAGACATACGACAGTGTACTTCTGGGGGTGCGATATATTACTTTAAATCTTTAATGAAAAAGGACATTGTTTATTATCATAGTAGCATAATAATTTATGGTTATTTGTTTTTACGTTGTATTTAATTGGCTATCCTGAATACAGCTCTTTGTTGCAGTATCCCCCAATCACAGCCCTTGCGTTTGATGTACCCGAAGGCTATCTGTTTTCAAGTCGGCGCATTACAATCTCGATAGACCGAATTTGATCAAGTCTTTATCCACGTGGCTTTGTTGGCATAGCGCCCCATACATTTGGAGTCCGACTCCTTCATATGCCCCTGTATAAAGAATGTCTGGTAGTATCATGTAATATAGTCTTCTCTGCACGACTCAATTTAGATACATTATTGTTTATTTAATCCAATTAAAAATTGCAATAGAATAAGCAATTATAGTGTTTTAGTCGTGATGTTTTTTGGATATTTTTTTTTGAATATATAATTCTGAATAACTAATTAACCTTTTGGAATGTGTAATTTTAATCGAAATTTTGATAAAAAACATTGTTTTATATACGAATGTAGCTGCCTTTTCCGTTGTGCGTGAAATTAAAAAGACTAAACGTAAATAACTAACTATCCGTTATATTATTAAAAAAATATAGCTTTTTTCATCAATTAAAAAGCTTATAAAAAGAGAAGATTAAAAAGTCACTATAAAAGTCAGTTGAAAGTAAATTTTACACATGCTCTGAACAGAAATGACGATAAATGAGACAATACGAGTAAAATTAGAATTTTTTTTTTTTAATTTTAACAAAGTTTCTAAAATGCAAACAACTATTTGCTTATTCAACAGTACATAACTTGTATGTATTTGGTTTTAAGTTTTAATTAACAAAAAAACTCCGATAGCAAAAAAGCTTCAGCTTATAGGGACCTGTAAAACACTATTTCATAGTGAATTAAAATAAACATGTATTTAAATAAAATCTAATCAATACATATACGTAAAATATTAATATTACGTACGCCCTTGCTTACTTGTTATTAGCCCTCTCCCTTCACAGAACAGTCCGCTGACGTTGCTTTGAGGGTTTATTTTGGCTTTTCAATTATCATTATTAGTTTTATCGTTTCCTATATATATTTAAAAAATCTGCAAATCATAATAGACAACTTACGGATGAATTTATTTGATGAGAATTGCTAAATATTGAGCAGTACTGGAATAAAGTAGGTTGTTTAATCAACACTAGTTTGTGTACACACTGTCTGAAAATAGTGAAAGTTGAATCACTTAGTGACAATTTAACGAACTTCAAATGTCTTAAAATTGCGTTTCGAGTATTTATTATTGTTACTCATCGTTCACGTCCTACTAACTTTGTTTTTTATTATGTCCACTGCCAATATAGGGTATATGGATGTATAAACTATAAAGATTATATTGTATTTTCACAAAAATTTGTTATCAGTCTACTGATTAATATTAAAATTGTAGAAACACCATTCCGCCAGTTCCGTCCATACACTTTGTCAAGTATATTCCAGAGCTCTTATATCAGAAACGATGTTCGTTATTCAACGGGAACGTCCCTTGAGTAAATACGAAAATTTAAAGACTCTTATTAAGATAAGCATTTATATAAAAAGACAACTAAGCTCATCACATGATGCCGCAAATGTGCTAAAAGCAATTAAAGTCTTCCCTATTGAAACAAGGTGATGATCTGATGGGTCCAACAGCTGGTTGGACAGATTTGAGTAATTCTCTGTTCTCCATTCATTATTATACATTCTTTTACTATGTGATCAATATCTTGTTCTAAACAACCACACGGAAACACGAGTTTAATATAATGTAGCCCAGAACCTTTGAATTTTTAAATATTTATCTAGCTGCAAGATAACACGTTAACTCCGTAGCTGAAGAACGCACATATCAATTTATGAATTGTACAAGGGCCCATAATATAATAATATGTACAACTATGTATATATGCTAATATATATAATTTTTGTCAAGAAAATGAGAAAATCGGCTTAAAAAATAAGATTGCAGAAGATGAAGGTCAAAACACTTTGATTAAGTTGATATTTTTAATGTTGCCAAAAGACCTACTTTGTTACTTTACGTCTATTGTAAACTAAAAGAAAAATCCCACGCTTAGCATTGTAGTAAAAAGTTCTATTTTATAAACAACAATTTCATTGTTACAAACAATGAAGCGTTTATACAAATTGTATTCATCACTCTTATTTGATTCTTAATTCATGCATTTTCTCTACGATACTTGTTCAATATCATTTAACTAATCGTACTGCAATATCATTGTGTTTATAATAATATTTAAGCGAGTCGATGACATAGCAGATGCATGGAAACTTTTTATTCAAGTTATTTGACAAAATAAAAATACGGAATAAAGTGTGCGTACGTGAAATAAATCGTATTTTTTAAAAATATGTAGGTATACTATAATATTACAACAATTCATATACACCCGATTCCAAAATGGTAGATTACTATCAGCGAACTATACTTAACATTTTAATTAGAATTAGTTAACTTCTCATAATATATGTATTACTATTACGATATATTAAAAGCATATTTATAACAAATACCATAATCAGTTAGATTACTCTGTATCACTTCTAAACAATAAACATGTGCGCGTACTGTAGATTTTTGATGATAATTAATTATAGTATTTTTTCCATGTTCGAATGATCATGTAGCATCATTTTCTAGTTCATTTGCAATATATTGAAATGTTCACTGGATATATAATAATATGGTTCGAATGTTCAAATTATACCTTGATTAAGTGAGATTTAGATTTTTCAATTTTTTTTTAATAATTAGCAATACAATCGGTTATTTTTCTTGGCTTGTGTTGTTTTAAAAAATATATTATTTCGTCGTATTACTGGCAAAAGACGTTAAAGTGAAAAAGTGAGTTTTGAAATAATCGAGCTTTAGATGAACAATAAACTCAAATTGTAGTCATACGACTATTTGTTTGTTCGTTTATTGTTTGACGTGACGCCTATCTGGTGTAATATATGATAACAAGAATAAAGAGTATCGAACAGAATGGAAATACTTTGATATCACATCTGTTTATTTAAATTTATATGAATATTATACAATAAGAAATATTATGTACATATTAGTGTTACTTTTTAGCAAGGTGGATGAGCGTAGCTAATAGAAGGAAAAACCATCTAGTTAAAAAAAATAGTTTGTTAATACTAGGATTCGAAATACCACGATGATTATCCAAATTTAATTGACAAGCGTGCTCGCTCCTGAATGATTTTGAATCATGAATGGTGCGTAAAAAAAACGATATGGAGTTGTTTTAAAAAGTATAAATGGAATAAAATTTATAAATTTAGAATTAAATTTTACTAATGATCAATTAGTCGCTTGACGAAACAAGTTGACGTAGTTAGTGAATCAAAGAGCTTATAAATAGGCTCGCATGATAATATTTTAAGCAAAATCAATATTTTAACGCCTCTAATGAATTGCAATTAATGTTTCGATGACATATTGCTGGCACGTGGCAGATTTATTAAAGTAAATTAATATAATAGTTTAAAAAGTTGCCACATTTTGCTAATCTTGGTTGCGAGATGTCGCTAGTGGATATATAAAAATCTTCGTCTACGAATAATAACTCATTACTCTCGATAATGTACACTAATCACAAACTTCTCGAATCAAGATTGCAAACAAATATTATTTAGGATTGCAACCTTTATGTATTTAGAAATCTATTGATAATTGAGTGTGTATGAATCATTATTTTTTTACTACTGGTTCTTGATTGAATGTATAATGAGATAAGCATATTATGCTTTATTTATTTAGAATAGGTTATTTAGAATAATTGTCAATAAATATTTATTTTACTGATCATAAAAACATTTAAAACACATCTTGGCATATTTTTACGAAGATAGGTTTTAATCATTTTGAATGCAGCCTCAGGTATTGAGCCAGCTATATTGTTACCATGGTAACTAAATTTAGGACACTGTAAAATCATAATGTCGGCGGTAAAATATGTTTAGAATACATTTATAATTGTTAAATACCATGTCTAGTCGGACAATGAAGCTTACAAGTCTCCAAATTGTGCCAATCTTCACTTCTAAAATGGAGCCCATGAATTTACACAATGTGAATACTTATCTTGACAGAGTGTTCGTTCTTTAAAATTAGTTGCCAACCAATTGCTTAATTCATTGCTTGTTTTTTACAAGTTTGAGAAACGTTACGCAGTCGAGGGGTTCGAACCTGTAACTTCCAGCATCAAAAACGCCCATCACGTGGACACTGGAGCGATAGTGAATAAATAATTTTATTGACTTAGAGAAATCAATAAAAATATTACAGGAATATACTTTTTTCATTGTACACTGTTAAATACGGTTGTATTTTAAAGTTCCGATTGTGTTAATAATATAATTATACAGTATTGTATTTACTACGATAAATATTTCATATAATGCTTCGTAAAAATTATGTAGCAGTTAAAACACTCTATATTGAAGACAATTTTGATTAAACTGTGCTACAATTTATATCAACTTTTACAACTTAGTGTTTTTTTTTTAAATACAATGTTTAGAAACCATGGAGACTTTTTTGGATAAAAAGCTCATGAAACGTGTTCAATGCGTATTCTCAAAAAACCACAACACCCTTGCGTAGAAGTCTGTCCAAAAGAATGAACTGCGAACAAGTGCTAGACTATCGCCAGACCGTATAGTATTTTTTACTCCTTGAAGGGTGGTTTCCACATACAAATGTTATCAAAGACAACATGAAATCCCTGCAAATCCAGGAGCTTTTATGTCCACGCGTAGATATATACCCATTGCTAGAAAACGGTTCCCTAACATATAATATCCTTTACGCAGAGCGCATATCCTCCATATCCTATATTTCCACCCTTTTTCTATTTTTTTTTTTGTAAAAAAACAGAGCTTCAAATTGGTAAGATGTTTATTTAAGGTGTTCTTAAAATTTAATTGAATATTTTACCATGAATTTTTTTTATTGCTTTTCAGCGAATTTATTTTGTGCAAAAATAACATCTACTTATTCTAAATACACAATTGAGAATCAGTAGTATTTTAGTATTTATTTATTATAAAATTTAAAAATAGTTTACATCAATTTGAAAATAAAAATATTATTTAATAAAAAATAAAGAGTACTATCGTAAAAAAAAAATTGCATTTTCATAAAACCTCTTATCAATATGTACACATGTATGATATAAAATCCCATCAGCATAGATATAAAAAAATATAAACAAAAATATTCGTACCAAATGTGTGGCGCTGGGTCTCCATAATCTAAATGCGTATATATCTATTGATATTTTTACAAAGATTGACCGTCAGACAATCACTTAGTCAATTTGGAATCTATATACCATCTTGGAATTACAAACCTTAGACTTGAATTTAATGGTTTCTAGTTGCAAGTGATTACTTGCTCCACCACTGAGGTAATATGATCATATGACATGACATTTTTATGAATATTTCAGTTAGAATACGATTGAAAATATTAAACACAGAGAGTATTATTTACACGCTTACATTTTTCACTATGTTAATTTATAATTTTTAAATATGTGATACCTAGATATTTAATTTACAAAAATTGGTATTGATTACTTAGCGCTAAAAAGCAATTTGAAATGCCCATTCTAGAAAAAAAATATAAAACAAAATACAATTATATTAATGCTAAAAAATAAATTTACATTACAAGCACTGTTTCTAGTGGGTCTTACATAGGGTAGATCAGTGGGTGATTAACACCCCCTTTCCACGGGCAATGCACACGATTCTGAGAGCTCAGTGCACTCGCATTGAATGCATTCGAATAAAACGTACGCCGATCGTTTTATCGCATCTAATAGTTGAACCACCCCAATAGTTCGTACCTTATAACATTTATTCAACCCTATATGATAGATAGAGTTTGGTCAACAATGTATTATATAAAGTAATATCTTATATTATTTATTTATTTTTAATTCATATATTTTTTTAAAAATACAAATACGAATATAATGGACTAATTTAGGCGGGTAATTTCCAAAGTGAGCTTATTCCATTATGAAAAAATACATATTAACACATTCGCTGCGACATGTATGTGTTAGTATGGTGTATTGACGCCCCAGGGGCGTCTTTAGCAGCGAACGTGTTAAATGAAAAAAACTTGAACAAGTATTTTTTGTAAAAAAATACTATTTAACATGCAAACCTGTAGAAAATATCAGTTGCAAAAGTACTGAAAACTAAAAGAATCATTGAAAGCATGTAATGTGGTTACTTTATAGAAAAAATACTTGTTCAGAATATTCTCTATTAAATTTTGATTTAGTGGAATAAGTTCACTTCGAAAATACCCCTCTCAATTCTTAAATTATAAAAAAAACGAAATAAATAATTATATATTAAAATTCCTAAAAGTTTTTTTGTATTATAAATAAATAATATGTCTCTCCAGTGGCCGGGAGGTTGGCAGCTAGGCTTGCGATCGCGGGTTCGAGTCCCACAGCTGTCGGAATTTAAAATTAAAAAAAACTATTAAGTACACATTTCAATGAAATCGCTATTTTAGTCGTCACTTTTGACATGCTTGTTGATTTTAAATTTACCCATGCACAATAGCTGCATTACCTTCAATTAGACAAAAACAACATCTACACACATATTAGTACATACGTACAGATATTTACTCGAAATTTATTTATAGTAAAAATTAAAATCGATCGATATTTAGCTGTTTCATTTTTTTTCATTAAAAACTATGATATTAAAAACATTCGCCATGAATATTTTAATTGTTAATTAATATACCAAAAGAAAAAAAGATATTTTTGTTAAATTTCGATTCATATAGAATATATAATATTTAATGAATATATAATGGATCTCCGCAATGCGAAGACGACTTGACAGATTATTTTTTCACGAGAATTGTTTG
>JAGVSQ010012150.1:0-11814 GCA_022683975.1 Rhyacophila evoluta | reverse complement strand
TAATTTTATAGAACGCATTTGTCGGAATAAATATCGATCTTCCAATATTGACATGTAAAAAATTCGATGTTGTTTTTATAATACTAGTTTCTTTCTTACTATTTATTATCGTTTTGTGGCAAAACTTTCACTTATAAAACGTTAAAAATATATTCTTACGATCGACTCCGGTAACTGTACACATGATTTAACTTTTCTAATAAGAAGTCATGTTCGGACCCAAAAAAGCTCAAGAACTATTCAATTAAAGACTTTATCATTTCTAAATCGATTAACTGGCGTTTTGAATGTCAATTAATGTCAACGATATGTCGATTTCAATTTTGATATTGATGCACAGCAAAAAAGATACAATAATTTTATTTATTCAGATATAATACCAAATATAAATAGAATTATTGCCATCGCCTGTCATTTTTAAGTGTTAATATTACTTAAAATATATGCATGAGTGATTTAATATTTTTTTTGAAATATCAATGTATGGTCTTTATTACTGATAGAACTCATAAATACAATGTGTTAATATTTTTTGATTATGATTATGCTTTGTTGTTTTGAAAATATCTTATATAAAAAAGAAACAAGTATAATTTTTATGCAGAGTAAGTTCTAAAGCAAATTCTTATTTAGTGAAATACACAAATTGACTGCGTAGTATTGAGATTCGGATTTAGTCAACTGATTCAGTATTCAAAGTGAAACTTTTAGCGAGAGCGTGAGATCTCGAGGAAAACTTTTGGTTGCTACCGTTGCAATAGGCAGCTCAGCTCCAATAAACTGAAAGTGAATATAAGCAGTTTTGTATTAAATTGCGTTTATACCATTAGAATGCAAAATTTAGTTTTCAGCGCTTTGTTAAAATCGTTCGGATTATGCTAATTTAAATCGGACTACTTAACCCATCATATTAATATATTATATAATATTCTTTCTTACTCTCCATACTTTATTCGGTATTCTTTCAAATGGAGTATATGGATCTTTACAATGTAAAGATATCTATTACAAAATTATATGGATTTCCGTAATATGAAACAATGTATTGACAGATTATTTTCATGAAAATTATTTGTCAGACAATTGTTCAAATTTACCTAATATAAATACTCAAAATAAGATTGCCTTAAAATCTGAAACAGTATATATTTTCAATGGTTTATAATTTTATAATTTATAATAATACGATTTATTAGATATTTACAAATGCACGCATAATAATAATAAAAAAAACAATCATTTTTCAGATATATTCTAATGGGCTATACTTTTTAAATTAAAAATAAAAAGTTTTTAATGTAAAAGTTAAATATTTTTCACAAATCTTTAAATGGCAAACGTGCGCATTTCGATGCCGAAGTGTCCGATATGCGTTCTAAAGCTAGGTATATATTTTTTTAACTGAAAGATATTGAGTGATTTCCCACTGAAAAATTATCAGGAAAAATAAAGTAGTGTGCTTATTTTATTGTTCACTGTGGGGTTATTTGACATTTTTATACCAAACATAATTATGATAACAATTGCAAAAAGGATTTAACTTCGATCTAACTATTCAATGTATAATGTCTTGTATAAATCTAACTATTTAATTTAAGGAGGATACACTTTTTAATAAAGCAAGTTATTTATTCAAGACATATCAATTTTATATTTAAGTTACAATTGTATATAATTTTTTTATGTTTTTAATAAAATATAATCAATAATATATCTTAAACCTAAATAAATATAAAAACAATTCTATCGCAATGAACTATGAAATAAACGTTTAAATAGTTATATAAAGAACTATTATTTCTCGAAAATTGTTATCAACGTTTGGGAAAAAACTTATCATGGTGGTCAATTTGTAAGAAAAATATTTGAAGAATTTTCTCGTAATAACATTTTCGGATATTTTTATTTTAAATGACAGATAAAATTGATCCACAAAAGCGGTGACAGACAAAGAAATATAAAACTATCATGTATTCCACCCATAGATGTGTGATGTGATTCGTAATATCAGCATAATATTTTTTTTACGATTTTTTCTACAAATTGACGCAATGCAGCGGGTATGACTGTAGCCGTAGGATAGACATTCATATGAACACACGCGTTTTCTGAGGAATGAGCCCAGTAGAAGCTCATGCCAAAGAATGCTTACGTCTGTAAAAATCCCTTGGGCAGTATTTTTTCCAAGTAACAAACGCTCTGTGGCGTTAAACTTGCCTCGGATGTTAGTAAACATAAACGGAATGACGTTATAAAACAGGTGCGGCCTTAATTCACCTGTAGATATTTTTTACGTCTAAAAAATATTTTGTAATACTAAATTAAGTCTGGTTTAGCTGATTAGAAAGCTTTTATTTCGGCTTAAGGCTGCAACTGAAATTATTAATGAAACCAATTACATGTACATATGTATGAACGTATAAAGTACTACATTATATTTTTTATAGTTTGGGTCGATTATTGGTGTTAGTAATTTTTTTTTGTGTTATTCTTACATTCATAAGCAATGAAATTTTATAAAAAACACAAAAACTAGTCATATGTTGGAATATTGTTATGAAAAATGAATGAAATTATGTAATACTCCTAAAAATTGAAGAATTCCAAAAAAATATTATTCGTTGTTATTATATCATTAAAACTAATTTTGAAACAATTATTTATCGTAAAGCCATTTTATTAGGACAATGACTTATTGTTGGATACAATTAATTGCAGTGTGTGAACAACTAATACATAGTATTTATAACTTGTCTTAAAAATTATCAGGTAATGTAATAATGTTTTAAAACAAAATCTACCTAAAATTTATCTTAAAAAGATACATAATATTATGCTTTCAATAATTTATTTTTAACTCATTCAGGTACGTACGCAGTCAATCGTCAATATATTTTTCAAATATCTAACTGTGAGAATTATATTATCAAACTGATGTTTAAGTGCATATATTATCGGTTTTATGATTGTATCGATAATAATGAGTTCATAAATATTGTATAACTATTATTTTTAAAAGTTAAGTTAATCCTTAAAATATATATTTGATGATTAATCTATATTATAATATGTGAAACCGGTCCTGGTATAGGACTCACCTGATCACGTACATTCGGCACAGACGCATGCGTACCCTGAAGAATATTTTTGTTAGCAATGCGATTCTGAGGAGAAAATCATAAAAATGTTCTACATGCTATTTTCTGAAGAAATTGTGTGTGCTGGTACGTGTACTTAGAAATGGCTTATGTACGAAAGTAGAATAAATGTTGCATTAAATTACTTTCTTTTTTGGCGATTTACCTTTTTTAACAACACGTCAACACCACACACTTGCAGTCTGTTTGTCAATTGTATTTATTCAAAATAAAGCTACATACTTTTTGAGAGAAAACTTTATGTGAAAAACTTAGAAGTAGTATTTGCTAAGTTATTTAGAGAAATTTAATAAAATATCACGTTGAATCTTACTCTTATTTTTTCCCCTTTAAATATATGAATTAAGTGATATACACACTGAATAGGCAATACTTCAAGCATTTGAAAAATTAAACATTTTTTTAACATTTTATTATCTGAAGTATTTAAAACCAGATTTTCTGATAAAATCGTTTTTACGCAGATACGATCTGAATTAAAATGTACAGTTTTAAGTCAATCATAAACATTGCTTTTTTATGTAGTAAAACCATCAATTTATATTTAGTTAATAAAAGATATTTTTCTAGTTAATATTTGACATTGAATAGATAGATCCATGACCATTTTTAATGCGGCTACTAATTTTTCTTAAATTAAGTATAATAATCCATTTAATATAATATCTTTGTACAACTTCACTTCGGTAGTTAATAAAAACCATACAAAATAAATGTTAACGTCCAACATATATTAAGATATCTTAAAAAGCTTTCATATGTAAATTAAAAGTATTTTAAAGAGAAATTGATTTACCGATTTTCATTATTAAAAAAGCAACTGGTTTTTATAAGCTTTTTTATTGTATAGTAGAAATAATATTGTATTTAAGATAAATCATATAATTATTTTGTTTTTATGCCGGTGTTTTAATCAATTTTTAAAGTTTGACTAACGGTCTGATTCTCGGGAATTGCATTTAAAAAATGATTATTATATCGGTGATTTTGCTGACTGAAATATTGTAAGCATTTGATATAAATGACGGAAGATATTATATAATATATTTTTTATTGAATATCTGCATGAAAGTGGACGATTGTAAATATTTTATGTGAAATCGCTTAAGGGCACATTGCGAAATGCGTTCTTAACGCAGGGTCTCTTCGTTCAAGGAAAAAACGCGAAAAGTATCGAAAATTGCGATCAGAATCGTAATAAACCGTGTCCACACGTGTTGGCCAGCCTTTGCCAAGTCATAAAATTTGGCGTTGGCTCGTTCCGCAGACCAATTTTTTGTCTTCGCCTCCCCTTGAAACGGACGCTATATTTGGAGGAGGTTTTTAGGCCGTGGGCAGAAAAACTCGATAAATTATGCTAGAATACTTTCAAAATTGACCCTTCTATTTTTTTATCACGAAATAATTACAATACATTTTTTATGCCCTAGAAACATCACAATCTTATACCGTAGTATAATTAATTCAAAAATTATCTCAAGAATGAAATGTTCTACATTAGACTTATTATTGCTTTGCATACATCTAAACTTATAACGGTGATAAAAACCATTAATTTATTTTTCATACATCAATCTTATGTATAAAGTTTTGTTGAACATTTGGTTATTATCATAGTCTTTACTAACTAATTCGATAAAACAAACCAACAAAAAAAGCAAACACAGAAGATACCGCAAAAAAATATTAGTTAAAACAATTTGATTGATAAGAAAATAATGTTATAAGAAACTTTTGTTTGAATAAAGTTCATTTTACTTAGACAAGAGTTTTAATAACTTTCAAATGACTTCTTGTTTTATGTTTTTCATAAAAGGTTGATTCATTCTTTTCCGTCAATATAATTTAAAATAATACACTCAAAGTTTATTCTATTTCAACAATATGTAATTGATTCAAGTGATTGGATGGCAATTAATCCTTATACAAATAGTCACAATAAGTCTTGTTAGTGTGAACATCTACTTGTATATGATCCTCGTTCTAAGTGGATACATAAAATATGTATTTTACTTTTTAATTACCACTTCAGCAATATAACTTTCAACACTGATAAAGAAACCAATTTTACATTTAACGACGATAGTGCGAGGAAAAAATATTGCATTTATAGATTACACTAAAATTTTATTTACTTTTATAAGTAAAATTATTATCAGGTATATTTATGAAATTACTTCACCAAATATATATGAACTCTTAGCGTGTTGCTTTCACAATAGAACCGGTTACAATGGATAATGTTATTTTACGGTTAAATAAGATAGAACAGATGAATTTTACTTAACCTCACAGGAATAGACAGATCCTCAGCACTGAGATCGTCGAATTAGTGAAGGAAGGGGCGGTTTCGAATGCGCTCGGAATCGTCAAGCGGGATTTTTGGCCTGGCGATGGAGGCACGTGCCGGGATTTGAACTCTTTTTTTTTTGCAATCCGTGTCCGCAGAATGGATACAATAATTTCGTTTACATTGGCAATGTTTTTATTTAACGTGTGTGGATTTATCGCCCGAAAACGATGAAGCTTTTGATACAAGATTTATTTCTGTACGTTTTAAAAGAAATAATTTAACACGTATTGGATATTTTTTAAACATAAAAATCTGCTGCTCTATAGATATGAAAATCATACAATCTGTAAAATGAATTTTAAAGTTTTAAAAATATATTTAAGAATATAATCCGATATATTATATATGCTATAATGGCACAACGTATTTCTTTATTACGGAGAATCTTGTACTCCGTTTTTCAAATGTAAATTTTAGCATGTTGAGAATCTATATGCTCCACTTTTGGAGTGAACATGATATAAAATATGTCTCGTATATACCATTCTTCATTAGTAATTTGCTTTTTTGATGTATGCGACTATTGATGATTTATGAAAATTAGCTTATATTTTTTATTGTGATTCCATATGCTGTTTATGACCAATATTTTAGATTAACATTATATAACTATTTATTATACGGTTAAGTCATAATACATATTTATTAATCGAATTAGTTTTTTAATTCATATAATTTTATTAAACATGCGTTTAAAACATATTATAAAATAACAAAAAATGAATCCTATGCGTTAATTGAATTTATTGTTGATCATTATAATCGGAATAATATTGTCGATATTAAGTTTTGACCTTGATTACTTCAGTTTTTGCGTATATTGATGTTTTGTTTGAAATAGCTTTCAACATATTTGATGAAGTATGGAATCGCAGCTTAATTTTATTATTCGATCATTGAGGCAGCACTTAAAAAATATCAGATAAATATTTTTAATTTAATTAATTTTATAAAATATGTAATTTTAAGTCGGTAACATTGTTGTTAAATATTTATAACGAATACAAAAAGCAAATTTCGTTTTCTTTTATCATGCCGTGTAGAAAAAAAATCTATGGCAAAAATTATTTGAGTTTTAAATTTATATTGTAGTTACAACAACGCATGTATATTGACAGTATCATTTTAATATGATACGTGGCTGGCTAGTTCGTTCTTCTCATATGGGGAAATTATTTACGATTTTATGCTCGTGTGAGGTAATGTAATAAAAACTTTATTACAAAAATACATACAAGCGCAACGTCATGTGACAAATGTTAACATAATACCATAAATATTATTTATTCATAAAAATATTGTGACGTGCTCGCCTGTTAGTAAAGGAATAGATGGAGCGGCTCGTGAATTTAATATCTGTCAAGCGGCTACAATGGCGAACGAAGAATGGACCGGGACTCTTTTTCTTCGGCTGGTCTTTCCTTTCTCGCTCCCTTCCATATATCTCGGTGATATTACATCTCGAGATTCGAGTAAAATAAACGCAAATATTGGCAATATATAACATTGTCATATTGAAAAATTTCACTACATTCGCGAGCAATTTTAAAAGATACAATAATTTAATTCAATTACAATTCCAAAAATAAAATAGTGCATACTTGATACGATAAAATGAACATCAATATTATTCTATCATTAATATAAGTTTCAAATTAATGATGAGATGTATAGTTATTTTAAATACTTGTCACCATGATTGTCGAGTTCGTATTCAGTGGATACAAGGCTCAATTCAGTAACTGCATATTTAAAAGATGGTAACCTAAAATTTAAATGAGTTGAGATTAACAAGGTAATTGTTGTAAAAAATATTTATCAAATCAGTCTTCACATTATGAAAATGCATATCAATGGCTAAATCTGTAAACCAGTTTACTTGAAATAGCAATTGTGATGCTATTTTATTCAGTTTCAATTGTTCTATGAAACACAAAACGCACAAAATTCATAAAAATAATGAATTACGTAAAATCACCCGCACATGGTGACCAATTCCAAGCAGTAACTTTAACATCAACCAAAGTTTTTAATTGATCGTGAAAATTTTACACAAACGGATTTGGGATGTATGACAATGGAATGGATTTTGAACATATGGTTTATAATTTAAATAGAAACGGTTAAAAAGTGTTATTTGATATTATAATTAAATTTAACATTTTGTTGCAGAGCTAGTTTATTAAATATTTAAAAGCTGTTAACTTTTGCATTATTGTTATTCTAAATATGTATACTTCTCATTTATACGATAAATACAAAAGTTATAAAAAATAATGAATAAAATATTTTATGATAATTCATGCATAATGTATTCAAAATGGTTTCATGACAACTGCACACATAACATTTGCGCACATACTGAAGTACTCATACAGAAATTAATGTTAAGACAGTTTCTACTTAATTTACGTAATTATAGTATAGGTAAGTATCATTGAAATAAAAATCTACCCGTACTATAATTACGTAAATTAAGTATGAAATGTCTTAATATTTATTTCTGTGTTAGTGTGAACACTTTCATGTGTGCGCAGATGTCATGTAAGCACTTGTCATGTGTGCAGTTGATTTTTTATGCAATTTCATTTATTGAAATTTTTTTTCATAATTATAACTTTTAATAAAAATTGAAGTTCACGTCAACTTAAAGATCATCTTACTTTGACGTTATTTCTAAGATTATACTTAGAACTATAGCTTTTATCGTTATTTATAAATGGAAAAAAATTTTAACGGATTATGTCGTCGTTTTAAATTGAGAATCGGATCTATAGGTGTGATGTGGAACCCCCTTGTGACACCGAACCCGCGGGAAAAAATGCACCTTTCCGCAAAATCCGCCAGCCTCCGTAATAAAATGACAACAAAGTAGTGAAATAAATATTCATGGATGATATTCAAAATAGCGGCCGAGTGTGCTTCGCCAGGTATAAAGTAGTGCGGGCATTTTTCTTGTCAGAATAATACACGGAAATATATAAATCATAATGCCTTCCGAAAGATGCAATAAATATTCTTGGGCAAAAAAACTTGCTTACGTTATTGAAGTTTTTCTGAATCATATACATACATGACCATAAACAATTCGGGAAAAATGTCAAGTTATTCCCGAAGGGATTTTTTCGACTCACTTTTTTACTTTTTTTGACTTATTTTATGTGGGTTTCATATCAGTATAATTGAAAATTTCCACGGAAATAGTTTTTATACAATGCTATACTTTATATATTTGTATTTAGCATAAAAACGTTAAAAATATACGAAATATTTGTAGAAGTAAGTATTTTTAAAACCTTTCTGCCGGTTGATAGATTTGATTTTTCGCTCTGTATCATCAAATTTTCGTGAGAAAAGATTTTTTTTTACATTCTAATGTATAAAATTAACTAAGTAATTTTAATTTGTAAAACAAATGCATACTAAATAAATAATACTACTGTTATATTAAAAATGTGAAACATACAAAGAAGGCAATTCACATTCCAAGTTGCATCAATTCTAGAATTTTACTTTAAAATGGGTTAATGATTACTTAAAAGGTGTTTTTTTTATGTTTTATAAAAACGATTTAAACAAAATTTACTGTATGTAGTGAGTTTGCATAAGTCAAATTTGTATATTTCAAACTGCATGGCTATTTTTAAATATTAAAGTTTATTTCCAATAAAAACGCTGTTTTTCTAAATATGTCAAGTTCAAAATAAAATGTGCTTGATCTAAAAATATATATCATTTAAAAATTTAACATTTATTTACATGTTTAAAACATTTGTCGTAACGAAAAACGACTGGGGCTTAAGGCGAACAGCTGATTTTAAAAGCTAAAGCACTACAACAAAACTCAGTAACTTTTCAAATCCAGTATTTGCCCAAGACCAAACCAAAATAAAAGAGACCGAAAAAGTTTTATCGGATCCCTCTTGGA
This sequence comes from Rhyacophila evoluta, assembly GCA_022683975.1. Lineage (NCBI taxonomy): Eukaryota > Metazoa > Arthropoda > Insecta > Trichoptera > Rhyacophilidae > Rhyacophila > Rhyacophila evoluta. The sequence continues at coordinate 2,375 of JAGVSQ010012150.1, read as the reverse complement.
AAGTCTACCTCGCCCTCTTGAAATTTCCACACTCATCCTGTAACCCCTCCCCATTCCGCGCCACCACCATTTTTCAGACGTCTTGCAAATGAAATAGGCCTTAACTCATTTTTTCAGAGGAAATATTCTTCTTTTAGACACGTAAAAACAACGCTCAAGACACCTGAAAAATTATGGTCAAGATGGATGAACCGAGTTTACGTTTCAGAAATTTATTTATATGATTTTATCGTCCATGCAATCTTTTTATTTATAGCGTTTGTTTATCTCGTTTGTTTTGCCTCACATTTATTCTTGAATGGAATGTTTTGCTTACGTAAAACTCTACACAGACAGTTGTTTTATTTGAGTTGATTATTTATCATAATGGTATCTAGGGCTTAATATTCTGTTGTATAAAAAGTTATTATAACACTGTTAGTGTTTATTTTACAGTAATCTTATCACTAATTCTTTAACAAAAGCTTTTCTAAGTCACGTTTTTAATCGTTTTAAACTCATGCGTTGTTTGTTATACGTAAATAAAAGTAATTAAATGTATTTTTCTGAATTTTTTGTATATGGTATTATTATTATTGTCATTCATAATTATTATTGATAGAACAAATCATCGTTTGGCAGTGAATGCTATATTTTATAAATATATCAACTTTTTTATATTCAATTTAATTTAAGAGATGCATATTATATAATTTTTAAGGCTGTGTTCAGCATATATTTGTAATTTAATATTTTTTAAATACAAAAATTATAAAAAAGCACAAATTAAGAATATCGATGATTTTAACTCGTATATTTTTACATCCATGAAAATAAATTAAATATAGACAAAAAGTTATTTTCAAGAATAATGTTCAATAATTTACTGTTAGCAGAATATTTTTTTATTCCTTATAAATTATTTAAAATAAATAAAAAGTTTAATCATAGATGATGTTCATCATATGGTAAAATTTACTGTTTCAAGATTAAGTATGATTTAGTGGACAAACCATTATGCTTTGACTTAAAAAAACGTATGTTTTTATTATATTTAAATCGACCCTGGAAATGAACCGAACATAAACTACAAAGAAGGATTTTGACGAGAGGCAAAAAAACGGAGGCATTAAATGTACCTAAAGATTAAAACTGTAATCTTATTAATACAATATGATATTAATTTAATAATTTATTAAATAAAAAACAGAAAAAGTTGTAAGGCGGAAACCCTTTTACTGGAAGCATATTTGACAAACCATCCTTTTAAAAAAAATTAAAAGCAAAATTTTGACATTAATTCAGTATTTTCAGCTTAAATACTTTTGATAGAACGTGTATTAAGTTGTATACATTCTGATTACTGAAAAAAAAATATTACGTACTTTTTCTTTTCTATAGTTGATATTTAGTATAAAAAAAACAACAAATTCAGAGCATTGATAAACTAATTACAACCAATTTTTGTGAAATCTTGCAACCACGTCTACACCTTAAATGGGTACAATTAAACTGAAAGTTTTTTTTAAATATTTTAATGAACACGCTGGAGCATGTTTATGTTTTATTTATTATGTTGGAGTATAACAGTTTTTAAAATTAAGTGTAAAATTTGTATATGAAGCACGAGAAAAAGTCAAAAGTTTAAAATCTTCTTATTTCTATTGCAACGTGATAAATATGAATGATACAAAAACACAAAAGCTGTGGCAGTCCACACGGCCGGGAGCTTAAATTTCCGTCATTCGAGATCAGATCTATAAAAGGCATTGGTTCAATAAGGAGGAACAATGTCCCGGCGAGTGGATGGCGGAGGCAAGCACACAGCAAAGAGAAAAGAGAGTTCGGTAAAGCTAATCTAGTTATTCTAGGTCAGCCGTTCCCTTGTCGCATTTTCCACCCCGCGCCCTCCCACCCGTCGATTGGTACGACTCCCAGGGCGGTCTGTCTCCTCTACGCTGTAGGCCTTTGCTACAAAGCTACGCCTGTAGGTTGCACGACCGTAAAACGGGGTCTCCCTTTATGTGGAGTTATTTGAAAATAATCAAAAGATGTCGGAGAAAGAAAATGTTAATCAATATCACAAAGTAAAAAAAAGCACACATATACTTTGAATAAGAAAAATATGTTTGATTATGTTTTTGATTTACTTGGTATATAAAGCTCATCATAGCCTAGAGCCAAATTATATTTATAATGATATGCATAAATCCATGTATGCCAATATAACCATTTTATTTAATACTAATTAAAATAATTCATATTTTTATAAATGTATTTACAGCATACACTTTTTCTGCTGTAATAAGTTTAAGTATGTTGCTGTCATATTCAATTGATTTTAATACATTCAAAAATCCTTTATCATATGTAACATGATTTATTTATTTATTTTT